>PVIH01006968.1:0-105293 GCA_004025045.1 Sigmodon hispidus
AATTAGGTCTTTTCATGGTGTCCCAGATTTCCTGAACATTTTGAGTTATGGATTTTTTAGTTTTACTATTTTCTTTGACTGATATATCTATTTGAGCTACTGAGTCTTCCACTTCAGAGATTCTATCTTCCATCTCTTGAACTCTGTTTGTTATGCTTGTATCTGTGGTTCCAGCTTTTTTCTTCAGGTTTTCTATTTCATCTTTGCCTCATTTTGTGCCTTTTTTATTGCTTCCATTTCAGCTTTTATTTCAGCTTTTAGTTCCTGGCATGTTTCTTTCATAGATTTGTTCATCTCTTCCAAGTTTTTGTTTGTATTTTCTTGTATTTCTTTAAGGCTATTTTTCATATCCTCTTTGAGAGCTTCGATGATCATCTAAAAGGAATTTTTGGTGTTGCTTCCTTCTGTTTCCTCTTCATTGCTCAGTTCAGGTCTTATATTTGTAAGATCGCCACTTTCTTCTGGAGTTACCTTGTTGTTCTTTGTCTCATTATGTAAGTTTTTCCACTGATGTTTGGCCATGGCTTCAGTGGTTCACGATCCGATGGCTCCTGGTCAGTTGTGGCACTTGGGCTTGTGTGCCTCCTGTCACCTCTCTGGGCAGGGTCTGAGTCTGTCCTTCAGAGTCCCCAGAAGTTATCTGTTTGCTCAGTTGGAGGTCGAGGTGGGTAGCCCTGCAAATTCCCTCAGCAGCAGCTGTGGGTATGGTGACAGGTAGACTTTATCTGCACCTGCTACAGAGTGCGATGGGACTTACTCTGCAGACAGCACTAGGTCCTGGAAGCAGAACTGAAATTGATGGGAGCTCAGCTCTCCCTCCCTGGCTGGGATATAGTCTGGTGACCCCTCCTCACCTCTGCGCGGGGTCTGAGTCTGTCCTTCAGGGACCCCTGTAGTTATCTGTTCGCTCAGTTGGAGGTCGAAGTGGGTAGCTGTGCAAATTCCCTCAGCAGCAGCTGAGGGTATGGTGACAGGCAGACTTTATCTGCACCTGCTACAAAGTGAGCTGGGACTTACTCTGCAGACAGCACCCGGTCCCAGAAGCAGAACCGGAACCTATGGAACATGTTGCTTATTTTTTGTTAGTTGATTTTGAGAGTGTTTTCAATATATTGTAGACATGAGTTTTTTGTCAAATATGTGTTCTTTAAACATCTTATTTTAGTCTGTGGCTTGTTGCTTCCAAATGATGCTTCCAAATAAATAAGTAAAATTATTTATTGTGATGAACTTCAGTTTAGTTCTTGATTTCAAAGTTACAGTTATACTAAGTGAGTCAGCATAGAATTATATCAAGCAGATAAATGATGCACTTTAGTCAATACATACACACATGCATGTACGTGTACACACATACACAAAAACACATACACATGCATGCACATATGCGCATGCACACAGGCATACAAAGCACACATGAACCTGAAATCTGAGACGTTTACAAAGAATTATGTAGAGAAAGAAGTGTTTAAACTAATTGTGCTGGAACCGTTAAATAACTTTTAAATAATATTTAAATTTAATAATATTTTAAAAAAGAACTTTGTTCTCTCAAACACCCCCCCCACATACCTCAAATTAAAACAGATTTAAGTATAATATCAGGTAAACAAACTTCTAGAAGAAAACATGAGGTCAGGTTTGCAATTCTGGGTAGGCAAAATGTTCCTGTGTAGTCTTTGGATAATTATCAAGAACATTTATACCTAAGCACAGAACTTTAAAGAGTGTTCTGGTTGGGTGCCATAATATAAACCAGTGGTTCTCAACCTTCCTAATTTGACCTTTTAATATAGATCCTCTTCTTGTGGTGGCCCCAAGAATAAAAGTATTTCACTGTTACTTGATAACCCTACTTTTCATAACTGTCATGAATCATAATATAAGTATATATTAAGCAACTCTTATGGGGGTTCTGATCCACATGCTGAGAACCACTGAAATAGAAATATAACTTTTGTCATCAGAAGGGAGAATGAATGGGAGCAGAGTTACACAAGAGAATCCAGATGTGGAATTGTAACACTTTGCCTGCACCAAGAGAGCTGGTTATTCAGTGGTGGTGTTCATCTCTAGAATGCCTGGGATGCCTGGATCATAGAGTTGCAGTTTGTTTTGTTTGTTTGGGTTTTTTTTTTGTTGTTGTTGTTTAAAAAGAAAACACTAGAAATGTTCATTTCAGCATTGTTTCCTGTCCTTCTCCCAGTGTGACTCTCAGTTTCCATTTGTTTCAGTTGGGTCTACTTTACAGCTGGTTACTGTGAAGGTAAAGCTTGTGATGTTTGGGGGAAGGTTAATACAGGTGCTGAGGCAGAGCCAGCAGATCACAGGGACATTGAACTTTTGGAAGAATTTATTCCTGCCCTAGGGTGAAGCCTAGAAAGCTAGAAGACACAGAGCCAATAAGGATGTCCCAGAGCTCTGCTAAGCAACTGGGTGAGTTTCAAAGAGCTAGTGGGGTGAAGAAATTCAGGGACAGTGTAAGTGGACTAAAAGCCAGTAAGGACATGGTGAAAGTAAAATGGGCCAGAAGGATGTTTAGGAAAACTGACACGTAAATATCTAGGTGATGCAACATATTGTAGTTGTTTTTTATCTATAACTTGTAAATATTTAATGTATTAAGTACTGTAAGATTGTTTAATTTATTGAGAACTAAGGGCAGATATTGTATTTTATCTTTTACAAACACTGAAGATGTATTATGAAGGCAGCATAGATGCACATTATTTCTATCATATAGGACATCATTTCATAGTAGCAAGGAAAAATGTTTTCTGATTTATGATCAATGAAAGTGTTACTTTATAATAATCAAAGATGCTTAGTAAGAAATTTGAAAATTTCCAGCAATTCTCAGGGGTTTTGGAATGAAAGAAGGGTTTAGGAATTATTTTCTGCATCAGTATAATAAAGTTTTTATACTTGCATATTTTATTTACATAATCACCATCCATGCTTCATTTTTCCCATCAATGGTTAGCATAATCTATGTTTACCTCATGTCATCATATATGTTAGGCTATTATAATAGGTTTAACTTCCGAGACCTAAGCCATTCTTTGTACTGAATGAGGTTGTGTTTTGATGTCTATAACTGTCCATTATCCATCTTAACTCATTCAACAGAAGGAGCAATAAACACAGCATTATAGATGAAATGATAAAAACAGATTTAAGTGATGTAGAATTTCTTTTTTGCATATTATTTTTATTTATTATTTGGTGATTTTACATCATGCACCCCATCAAACTCAGTTATCAGTCCTCTCAGTTTCATACCCACTCTTATGATCTCTCCATTTACAAAAAAGCCCATTCATGCTGCTCATTTACTTAATGGAGCATAATTAAATTCCCTGTGGCTAGCCCCTTAAAGAAAATGATTCCTTCCTTACACACACCTCTGCCAGAGGCCATCAATGCAAAAGTGAAGCAATGTGTCATTTAGCTATGTTCTAGTCTTGAGCTCTTGTATACATCTTTTTTGTTTTTTTAATCCACTAATGAGCGAGTACATCCCCTGCTTATCTTTCTGGGTTTGTGATACTTCGTTCAGGAGGATAATCTCCAGATCCATGCATTTGCCAGCGAATTTTAGGATATAATTTTTTCTTTCTGCTGAGTAGTACTCGATTGTGTAGATGTACCACAGTTTGTTAATCCATTCTTCAGTTGAGGATCATTTAGGTTGTTTCCAGGTTCTTGCTATTACAAATAATGCTGCTGTGAATATAGTGGAGCTAATACTTTTGGGGTTCGAGTGTGTGTCTTTAGGTTATATGCCTAAAAGTGGTATTGCTGACATAGAATTTCAATAGTTATTTTTCTTTATTCATCTTTCAGAAGCTGTATTAATCATTGTTTTTCTCCATCCATAGTATGTTTTGTTGCTAGACACCCTCAAATCCTTGTGAACCTTTTGAGGACTAGAGCCAGCCTCTACATTTTGTCTTTATTTCACCCCAGGAATATTTCAGTCACCTGTAACTTCTGAGGTTATATGAATAAAATTGAAAAGCTGAGGATACTTGAGAGAACCTATCTGTGCTGGTTTGAATGAGGATGGCTTCCATAGGCTCTGCTTAGTGAACTGTTTAGGAAGGTTTAGAAAGTGTGGCCTTCTTGGAGTGGGTGTGTCAATGGGAATGGAGTCTGAGGTTTCAAAAACTCACTCCAGGCCAAATCTCTCTCTCTTTTCCTCTCTCTCCCTCTCTCCCTCCCTCGCCCCTCCTGTCTAAAAATCTGGATGTAAAATGTAATTTCTAAGCTACTGCTCTATCACCGTGTCGCCTACCTGATGTCATGCTCTCCACAATAATCATGGACTAACCCTCTCAAACTGTAAGCAAGCCCCAAGGAAATACTTTCTCCTATAAGCTGTATTGATCATGGCGTCTCTTCACGGCGGTAGAACAGTAACTAAGACACTATCTCAAAGCTTCATTATAGAGATAAGGAAACTGAGATATTATGGGATGTACACAGTACACAGTTCCTGAGGTTACAGATGGGAAAGTTATCTATATATTATATAATGAGAATTATTGGTCTTTGAAAGAACAAGGTAACCTTCGTGATATATATTATGTCCCTGCAGAACAGGTGCTTTTTCACATACTTTTGACAAACAATGGTTCTTTATTCTTTTGCAAAATAATCTCATGGAAAAAAGATCACAGCACTTGCAGAGATATTCATGTCTAAGGGATATAGAAAAAAAAATTCAGATGGTTCAACAAATCAGCTCAGTGAGCATTAGCAAAGTTGATGATGGGCATTGTTGCAGTTAAAATACTCTCAGATTGAAGGTTATGTGGTGAGTTGGTTTGAATCCTCTACTAAAAGTCTTGCTTCCTTACAGGAAATGGCCCATTTAAGCTCCATGTCACTCTTGCCAGGAGTCTTACCTAGGGTCCCTGCATAGATTCCTGAGAGTTTTCATTGCACCAGGGTTCTATCTTGTCCTCAAGATGCCACTTAATTCTAGTTGTCCCTCCCCAGTGCTCTCTCCCTCCATCCCCTCCACACCTATTTGTTTTACCTACAAGTTATTCTGCAATAATGATGGCTCAGAAATTGAGGGAGTGAGACCCATGCCATAAGAGGGAACCCATCCCTGACACTGCCTGGAGGGCCAGAACCCAGAGGCTAAATAGCCCAGAGACCTAGGATAGGACCAAATACAACCAGAAAAACATCAATCAAATGATTCCTGATGATATTTTGCTGAAATCAAAGATTAGTGCCTAGCCCGATTGTTTTTAGAGAGGCTTCATCAATGCATGGAAATAGATTCAGAGATCCAGAACTAAACATTAGGTTAAAAAGCTAAAGGAATCCTGTAGAAGAAGATGAGAAAGGATTTTAGTGGACAGAGAAGTCAATGACACCACAAGAAAACCCACAAACTAACCTAACCTGGACTCATAGGGGCTCCCCAAAACTGAACTGACAATACCAGGGAGCCTACATAGGAGTGACCTAGGCTCTCTGCATATATGTTACAATTTGTAGCTTTGTCTTTTAGCGAGACCCCTAACAATGGGAACAGGGCTGTATCTGACTTTTCAACAGCTTTTAGGATCCTTTTCTCATACTGGGGTGCCTAGTCCAGCCTCATTTTGAGGGGAAATGTCTGTTCTTATTGCAACTAGATATGCCAATGTTTGGTTGATATTCATGAGAGGCCTGTGCTTTTCTGAAGAAGAAAAGAGAAGGAGTGGATGGGAGAAAGGGGAAGGGGGAGAAAGGAAGTAGGAGGAAAAAGGGGGAAACTACAGTCTTAATGTAAACTAAATCATCATCATCACCATCATCACCATCATCATCATCACCACTCCCAGAAGCAAATCCTGTTAGTTATATGGGCACCAACTCTCTGTTAAGAGTGATGGATTCTGAGGAAGGGCAGATATTCTCTTCAGCTGTATACCCACCACTGAGTCCATGATGCTCCAGTAGATTGCTGCAAACCCATGCCACAGAGATGACAATGGCTAAACAAAACAAAAATATACATGTCTGTGAAGGGGACTTGTGGGTATTGATAGTAGGGATGGAAGCAAGCTTAGAAAGGGCAAGGGCAATAGTAATTAAAATATAATATATAAATATATGAAATTAATAAAGAACAGTTTTAATAGGTAAAAATTAAAAAGAAACCAAATCCCAAATCATCAAAATTAACATTAAAACACTTAACTGTATCAATGAAAATAGGGTTCAAGCTATTTGCATATACTTTGAACCAAACACAAAACTTTACTTGAAGAATATAGATATTTATTGGTATTGTTTCTCTTAAAGAAAACATTATCAATATTTTTACATTTTTTTCTGGTCAAATTAAAGTTAGTTCTGATAAGTCAAAATAGAAATGTCTTCTCTAGGTAAACAAATTTTAAATTGTCCTACATAGTAACTCATAAAAGAGGATATAATGAATAATTAATATCTTAGGAAACAGGTGGGTATTCTTTCTGTCATGGTATCTTAGTGAGGGCTTCTATTGCTGTGAAGAGACACCATGACTGCAGCAACTCTTACAAAGAAAAACATTTAATTGGAGTGGCTCACAGTTTCAGAGGTTCAGTCCATTATCATCATGGTGGGACATGGCAGAGTGCAGGCAGACATGACGCTAGAGAAGTAGCTGAGGTTCCTACATCTTGAGCTGTAGGCAGCAGTAGGAATCTGTCTAATCTAGGCATAACTGGAACATAGGAGATCTCAAAAGCCTGCCTCCACAATAACTCACTTTCTCCCTCTAGGCCACACCACCTAACTACTCCCTATGAACTTATGGGAGCCGATTACATTCAAACTACCACACAAGGTGATCTAAATCTGTAGAATTTGGGATTGTCACATAGAGCTGGCTGGAATTCAATAAACACAATTATTCTACCCATAAACTACAACATTGGAGAGCCTACATTTAGGAATGCTAGTGCTAAATGTGTTGATATTTGTTGTAAAATTAAAGATAGACTTACTTTATAGGCAGAATCTTAGGACTCGTCTACAGTCTTCAGTATCAGTTACTTTTCTCATTGCTATGATAGGATGTCTGACCAAAGGCATCATAGTGGAAGAAGGATTTATTTTGGCCTAAAATTTGAGAGGATACAGTTCATCACAGTAGGAAAGACATTGTAACAGGAGCATAAAATCAATTGTTTACCAAAGATAACTGTACTTGCTTAATGTCAACTTGACATAAATCATAGTCATCTGAGGGAAGAAAACTTCAACTGAGAAAATGCCTCCATTAAGATCAGGCTATGGAACAGCTGTAGAGCATTTTCTTTGTGATTAATGGGGAAGGGCCCAGACCATTGTGGGTTGGTGCCATCCCTGGGCTGGTAGTCCCCGTTTTTTTTAAGAAAGAAGGCTGAGCAAGCCATGTAGAGCAAACTAGTAAGCTACACAGCTTTTAGATCAGCTCTTGCTTTCAGGTTCCTGCCCTGTTTTAGTTTCTATTTTACTTCATTGATGGTCTCAAGTGTGTAAGCCCAATAAACCCTTTCCTCTCCAACTTGCTTTTTAGTCATGGTGTTTCATCAAAGCAATAGGAACCCTAATCATGACAAGTTGATACCAAGATAGTGGTGTATTGTTACAGACCTGAACATGTTGTTATGGGAGAGATTGTGGAAGGACTTTGAAAACTTTGGTTAGATTATTGATAACACAGTGAGCTGTTCTGTAGGAGCTTTAAAAGAAGAGAGCTATGCAGAATACAAAGGCCTGGCTTGTGAAGTTTCAGACGGAAGTTTAAAGGCTATCAGGGATATTTGTTAGTTTAATTAAGATCCCATGGTTCTTCTTCGCTGGGGCTGAAAAATCAGCTGTGATAATCAGAACTACCAAAGTGAAACCTTTGTTTAGGTGAGAAACTTGATGCTGGTGGATTGGAGCTGAATGACTATTGCTGATTAAGAAGAGACCAGCATTTTTGAGATGAAGTCTTCTAAGAAAGTGTTTCCCAAGAGTCAGCAAACAGAAACTGTGTTCTGGTGGTAGCCAAGGTTGTTCCTTGTACTGCAACCAAACTTGTTAGTGTAAGAATCACCCAGGAATTACTGGATTTGAAGGCATGAAGAAATAATGGGGAAAACCCAGGACTTGACACTATGAGAAGCAAGGAGAGGCTAATGGTGAAGGTACAGTTTCAGTGGCAGTTGAAGCCTAAAGTTTGGAGGAACTGGGCAGAGATGTTGAGGCTTAGCACTGTGAAGAGAGCCTGTGAGAGGCTGTTGGTGAAAGAGCAGCCAAGATGCAGCTGGAGACCCCTGCATTTGGAAGTTGCTGGTACCATGCAATGACCACCAAGAACACTAGCAGCTGTGCAGAAGAAACAGCTAGAGCCTAGAAGAAAGCTGTATGTGTTGCACATAGTCAAGTCAGAAAACTGACCCAAATCCTTTGGAGGAGCACAGAAGATGGTAAGTGAGTTTGTCAGTGGGCATTCCATTGTTTACACGGTCGAGGGTTTGGTTTTGTTTTGTGCAGATTGTGAATGTACCCTGACTCTTCCCTCTTGAAATAAGAAAGCGCATAATTTGCTTTCATTTTCAAAAGCTCGTATTTGGAGTCTTTAAAATTAAACTCCCAAATCATTTTTTTAGCAGAGAATTTGGATTTTGAAAGAGACTGGGTATCTTTAAAGAGACAACTTTTAATGTGTTTAAATATGTAAGGATGTGAGACTTTAAGTTTGTAAAATGTTTTATATTTTGATATCTTAATGTATGATCTTGAGAATGAACACAAAAGGAAAGGTTATAGCTTAATAGTGATGTGTTTGTTTCAAGTTTGACTAGGGCTAAGTTGTATTGGCTAGATTTATGTCAACTTTACACAAACTATAGTCATCTGAGAGGAGGAAATGTCAATTGAGAAAATGCTTCAGAGAATTCTTTTAATTAGTGATTAATGGGGAGGGCCCAGGCCATTGTATATCAGGCCAGCCCTTGGCTGGTGGTCCTGGGTTCTATAAGAAAGCAAGTTAACACTGAACAGCTTGGGATCTGAAACACCTTGGACTGGCACCTTGGAGCCAATTCCCTCCAGAAAATCACCTGACTCAGTCTTGATGTGGGAGTGAGGAAAGCAGATCTGCCTGGAGAGGATGCTGAACTAAGCCACCTTGGGACCTTGGGACCTCCTGCCCTTGCTGGGGAGGAGATAAACTGATGGAGAGAAGAGTGAGTGACTAGGAGGGGTGGGAGAGGGAAGGGAGCCTGAACAAGGGGATACATGGAATAAAAAAAAATGACTTTTTTCATAATAATTTAAAAAAGAAAAAGAAAGCAGGTTGAGGTAGCCATGTAGAACAAAGCAGTAAACAGCACCCCTTCACAGCTTCTGCATCAGCTCCTGCCTCAAGGTTCAAGACCTGTTTGAGTCTCTGTCCTGTTTTTCTTCATTGATAGATTACAATGTAGAAGTATAAGCCCAATAAACTCTTTCTTTTCCAGCCTTCTTTTTGGTCATTATATTTTATCAAAACAAAAGAAACCCTAACTAAGATAGAAACAGGTAGTGCCCAGCTATGAAACCACAAGGTCCATGACCTCTCACCCACCTTCTCCAGCAAATGGTGGTTTCCTACAGATTCCATGATTTTCCTCATAGTACTGTCATCAGGATACCAAGAGTTCAAACATATTAGCTTCTGGGGAAACATTTTCCATTCAGACCCCAACAAATATCTACTTGTTTTATGGGAAGGTTCATGATTAACATAGGTTAACACTACATAGAGAACATCAGTAATGATCTACTCATAAACGTACAATTGCTTGAGCATGTTCTGGAACCACAAAATAAAGCAGTAGTTGAAGGCTGTAGAAATGACATGTTGGTAAGACCAGAGTCTCTGGAACCATAGTGGAAGTAAAAAAATCCATTCCTGCAAGTTATTGTCTAACTTCCACATATGTGCTATAAAATGCATGCTCCTTCAATAATTTGATTAGTTAATTAAAAAAGCAAATAACTAGTAAAAATAAATCAGATGTTAACAAACTAATAAAAATAGCAATCCACTTGCTCCTCTTCAATCCATTGTAACTGAGCAAGGGCCATTTCTCTAAATGACATGGTATTAGCAAGTATTAATGCATTTTATTATAGTGAGGAACCTCAGATTATTCAAATTGTGCTTGGAAGGAGAGCTACTGAACTAGCAGTGATGACTTTTGTGGTTTTATTAGATAGAGAAGGCATTAATTACATAGAAAATCTCCTTAAACTTATATGAAATTAAAGAACATAAATGTAAAAGTGTGTAGTAAAAATAATGATGCAAATCTAGTAAGTTTTCATCTATTTAATTCTTTTAAAGTATTTTATGTATCTTGAATTCCTTTCCAAAATGTATATCATAAATAAAGGTGATTATAGGCAAGCTAAAGAAATGGAGAAGCATAATTCAGTTTTAGTGTATAATATGGGACAGAGAACACAGTTAAGTTCAGTTTATTTTTATGTTCCTGTCTGCTTGACTGGCATATCTAAAGGTACTGAAAAATCTATATTGGAGTCATGAAAGAGACAAATGGCTTTGCTGAGAGATATTCTGTTTTGAATCGGATGTGTTTCTGATAGCGATGTTTTACCTCTAATAATGACTATTGCATTGTGAGTGTTGACTACCATACATCTGAACAAAGGCTAAGGAAATCACACTTTCAGCTTGCCCTAATAATTATTTAGTTTTATATGACATGTGCACAAATCTATGCCTGAACTACCATTTATTTTTCTCCATTTATTTTATGACCATTTTTTAAAACTAAGATTTCACTCTATAAATAGGCTGATCTAGAAGATATTATGAACATACTGGCTCTGATCTCCTAGCAATATCTCTGCCTCAGCAACCTGAGTGCTAGACTCCCGACATGATCCAGCATACTTGCTTATTTTGAAAATATTTCATTTTGCATATATCTCCCTTGGATTTCTTAATAGCTCATATTTTATAATTTCTACTAAAATCTTTTAAGCTGTTTGTCATCCATCTCAATAATCTTGATACATTATAATGCTATACCAAAGCCAAGAAAATAAAACAACTGAGTTATTTTTGAAAGTTCATCTTTAGAATAATTGCCACCAACAATAAATTTTTTTATTGACACAAAATTGAAAGGCTTTAGTTCTGTTTTTCTTCCATTGCTGTGAAAAAAACCCAAATAAGTGCATCTTAGGAGAGGAAAAGATTTATTTAATTTTGTACCTCCATGGTCAAAGTTGATAACTGAATGATGTCAGGAGAGGTCAAGGCAAGAACCTGCAGGGCCAATGGAGAAATGGGACTTGCTGGCTCACTGTCTACCTTGGGTCTATTTAGCTTCTTATACAGCCTATGTCAATCTACCTAGAGATGATGTTACCCATGGTGGATGGGCCTTCCTATATCAATCATCAATTAAGATAATTTCTCAAAAGGCAGGGTCACTAATTTGATCTGGGTAATCCCTCCACAGAGACCCTTTCGGATGACTTCAGGTTGTGTCAGCTTAGAGGTGAAACTAACTGGGACAGCCCTTGTCCTAGTCCAACACTACAAACAAATGGTGAGATGGCTAACTAATAAGGTTATTATGAACAGACAGAGTGAATTCTGCCTGTTTCAAAGCCAGATAAAACAACTGAGCTTTGCCCATTTATCATTCAGATGCTTGCAACAGGCTTATGAAGTAGGATCATTCATTGCTCATGCACTAACACTAATGATATTTATGAATGAGATATAGGGTCTTAACCAGGGCTCTTTTAATAGCTTCTTTTCTCATTACTGTGACAGTATATCTTACAACAAGATAATTCAAGGAGCAAGGGTTTGTTCTGGCTTACAGTCTGAGAGAATGTAGCCTCTCTTGGCAGGAAAGACTTCCAGCAGAAGCAGGTGGGTGTCTGGTCATAGTATACCTGCAGTCATGAGACAGCAAATATGAAGGGGGCCTGCTCATACTTCCTCTAATGAGACTCCACCTCCTAGAAGTTCCACAACATCCTCGCATAGTGCTACCAAATTGCAAGTGTTCAAACACACAATCCAGTAGGGGAATATTTAATATTCAAACCACAACAGTCTTCCACCTCAGGAGATCAGCTACTGACTGCCACAGGGGACTGTAGTATGAAGTTTTTGTCACAGCGTAAAAACACATAACCCACATCAGGGGACAAATTTTTATTTGAGGTAGTAGAACAAGCAAGCAGCAACAGAGAAAGATGTCCAAGGCAGAAGCTGCAGGCATTTATTTATGTTAATATGCAAAGTACTCCTGTTACTTTTTTTTATCATTTACATGGGTCTATTTCATGAGTACAAAGTTGTGGTATTCAGTGCAGCCAGTGTCAATTAAAGAAACAACTTGAATATGTAATCATGAAAAAAGGAGAGGGAAATGGTGTGATCAAGTGTGAATCTTCCCAAGATGGACCCTTACAGACTGCACCCTACAGACATCTGTTCCTACAGACATCTGTATTGGTTGCTGGAGTGAAGTCAGGTCATAAGCCCTGTGACTCAATAAAACTCATGCAGACCCAAGTCAATGACCTAGGCAGCCTAGGGTCAGCTAGGAGATCAACTCATTCTCTAACATGTCCAGTCTTCTTATGCTTAAGTTCATGGGTGAGCTAAAGCTTAGTGGAAGAAGCAAAAACAGACTTATATTTGGCTGGGTCATGTCAACTGGTGGTTGTCCAGGTTGGTTTAGGGGACAAGTAGATCAGCTTATCATCCATAAAGTATCTGTGGTGGTTTGAAAGAAAATGCCCCCTAAAGGAAGTGGCACTATTGGGAGATGTGTCTTTGTTGGAGTAAGACTTTGTCAGAGGAAATATGCCACTGTGGAGGGAGACTTGGAGGTATTTGGCTTTAAGCTTCATGATGTCATAATCTATCTTCTGTTACCTGCAAGATAAAAGAGTGACTCCAGCACAATGGCTGCCTGCATCCCACCATACTCCCTCCCATGATGATAATGGACAGAACAACTGAAACTGTAAGCAAGCATTAAAATTATTTTACTTTAAAAGACTTACCATGGTTATGGTGTCTTTTTAGAGCAATAGGGACCCTTACTAAGACAGTTTTCAATAGATATCTAGAGGTCATGTCTTAGGTAAAATTAAGTGTCAGACACAACTTACATCTGAGTAAATTTTGGATAGACAGGATGCTTTGCAGTGAGTTCTAGGATGAAGAAGGGTGGCACTTTAAAAACTGAGATTATTTCCCAATATCTAAGCCTCAGATCAAGATTGACACTGGCAGTAAAAACTGAGACTGAGAATCATTATTCTGCTTCCCTATAGTCCAAGTTGTGTACAAATTCTGTAAGATTCATGAACTTAAAAAATGTTGAGCCAGGCATGATGGCCCATCTCAGGGGTAAACCCATACTTATAGAAGAAAGAGTTCCTGATAATGGTTGTGATACATGACATTGATTTCAAGGATGCTAATAGGGAAGACTCATATAGGGTCAAGAACGTAAGAGGTGAGTAAGAGCTGGAATAATACTGTGGTCTTGGGTGTATAGTTCTCAGAGCAGAAGCAAAAAAGTGGAACTCTTCTTCAGAGAAGGAGGTTAGCTTTTGTTTTCTAAGGTTGTAAGACTTCTTTGACTGTTCCTTACCTATAAAGAGGTGGTTCTTTTGGCCAAGGAAAATTCCTCAAGCAGGGTGCTGTCAGGCGGCATCAGCAGCTGTCATTCAGAGAACTGATGAAGTGATTCCCTCTCTAAGAAATTCTTCGAAAAGAAGTCTACACACAAAATCTCAAGCACCCTTCTTGGGGTCCTCTTTTCTGGCAAATATGCTATAGGCCATATTTTAACTGAATGATTGTATTGATCAGAATCATTATATTGAATTGACCTTTAGTTCCAGATAGATATATGTACTGGAGAGATTGCTCAATAGGTAACTTCTTGAGGCACAAGAAGGAAGACCTGGGTTCATCCCATAGAGCCAATGTAATAGCCAGGTATGCTGTATGCTTTTAATCCAAAATATGAGCAGTGGGAATAAAATTATGTTTGGGGTTTGCTGAACAAGTTTTGATGGATGTGTGAATGAGAGAGACAGAAAGGAGGCTTGTCTTATAAAATAAAGGAGAGTGAGACAGTGTTTGGGGAAGATATACAAGAATGATTTCTAGCCTCTAGTTGGGGGATGCTGATCAACCTTGCTGATGCATCTAGAGATTGTCCCCAAGTTCTTTCCTGTATGCACTTGTTTTACATTTTGTCACTTAGGGGGCAGGTATGTGAGTTTCCTTGATGGTCATTTGGTCTAGGGAGCCTTTTACAATAGTCATTGATTAAAGTGCTTGCTCTGGCAAGCATTATTTCACATCTGGCAAGATGGTCATTTAGAGGGTCACTTAGATGTAGCTATGAGTATCTTTAAATTGAGCTGGGTGGGGAAGAATGGAAGTTAGTATGAGAACTGAAGGAGATGGCGTAAAAACATGGTGTCTCTAGTGTGTAGATGCTCCATAAATCATCACTGACTCCATATCCTACCACATCCTAACTTTCAACACATGCATAGTATACTCACAATCAACTTGAAAAAATGAATGGAAAAAAATTAAATTGACTTGGAGTGATTCTTGTAAAAAAAATTTAATGCAAAGTTTTCTTTTTCTTAAAAGATCCCAAATGCTACTGAGGTACTCTGTAGTCTAAAAACAGTGATGACAGAATCAGCCGGACTTGTTATCTTTTTTTCTCTCTATTGTGTTTGTCAGGATGAAAGTTCAAAATGCAGTCAGATTGCAGATACATATTTAAAAATTACTGTCTACTATATTTAATATAATTAAAAATTTTCAATATTTTATTCACAACCAAGTCATATTATGATAGAAAGATATATTAGCATATTTATAATTTTACCCTTCGTGCCCAGCCAATAACTTGCATGTTCTCTAATTTGAACAATCTTTTGTTTCAATTTAACTATCTTTTCACTGCAAACAACACCATTGACCCTAAGGTCAGGCTACATTATCTATTCAGTAATTTGCACCAATAGCCTCATTGTATTTCATTTAGCAGAATGCTTATCAGGAAAAGACAGGAAGAGAGAAATTCATAGCTCTTTGTAAAATAAATAGAAGTAATAATAATAATGATAATAATAATAACAATAATATAGGGCTTCAGAAGGCAGATTGGGGAAGAATGCAGATAGGTGGCAGAGAGAACTGATATCTGTACATTTGATAGCAGTGGTAAGATACCTGTGAGGCTTTGAAGTATGGGCATATGGCTTGTGATCCCTGTTTCTGGTGTCAGGCACCTTGGGGAATTTTGCTTTTGGCTTATAGCTTAAAACAAAAGATTAGTTGTTTATCTGCCCAATAAAGGATAGACATGGAATGTGCAAGTGGGGACTAGTTAAGAAGTTCATGAGCCACTTAAAAACTCCTCAAGTGAACTGACTCATCATTCACTCATTCACTAAAACTTATTTGAAAAATGTTAACATTAATTAATGATTCTTTTGAATTTCAGTAGAACTTTCCAATCTTTGGCATTAACAATGCTTAAAACTGGGTGGAGAAGTAACTGTGTGAACTGATTGAGTTGATATGGAAACACAATGTAGACCATATGGCAGGTGCTCAGAAATGGTGTGAAAGTTGTTATGATATAGATGCCACCCATACCATCTCCTTTCTACAATTACCCACTTTCTGTCTAGATCTTACCTGCCTGTCCTTTAGTTCCAGAGTAAGGTCATACTCCCTCAAGAGCTTCAAGAAGTGGGATATAGATGTCCCACTTAGGGCTGGACACTCCACAGCCATTTAGCTTCTGTACACTGATCAGTTAGAATCTCTGTATCAATTGCTATCCACTCCATAAAGAAACTTCTCTGACAAAGTCAGAGAGTTGAACCTATTTATTGGTAGGATAGGTAATTATAAGATAGTTTGGTACTATGTCTATTCAGCAAAAACAATAGTATTAAATTCACCCCTAAATTCTATGTCCCAAATTTTTGTCTGGGTTACAATACCAAGCATATGTTTCTTGTTAAGAGGGCTTAAACAATTGACTTGTTTAATACCTAATTTTTGTCTGCTTCTGATCTGAGTGCTTGTTCTTGGAGGACTTCTGATATAGTATAATTAGAGAAGGAGGGAGGAAAAGAAGGAGGTAGGCAGAGAGAGACACACACACACACACACTCACACAGAGAGAGAGAGAGAGAGAGAGAGAGAGAGAGAGAGAGAGAGAGAGAGAGAGAGAGAGAGAGTCAGAGACAGAGAGAAAGAGAGAAGAGTCATCCTCAATGAAACCTCTGGATTTGCTTATGATACATATGCAAGAGAGGTTCTGAATATCTAAACAGTGTCTGGAAATGAGGAGCATTTTTCTGGGTGGCAAAATTCCAAATTAATAGCTCTTATGTCCTTAAGATGTTGGCAAAAACATTTACAGATGCTCCTCAACTTATAGTGAAGTTATGTTTCCAACAGTTTGTCCTAGATTAAGAAATCATTAAGGCATGGCCTAAGGAGACAGCTTACATAGTAAAGACCTTGCCTTGTAACTATGAGGAACCAAATTTCAATTGCTAGTACGCATGTAAAAATTTGCAGGTGTGGTGGCTCATGCTTTGATCCCAGAATTGAGAAGTGATGGCAGATGAATCCCTGGAGCTTATTGGCCTTTCAGCATTGACTGATTGGCAAGTTCCAGATGAGCAGGAGACCCCCATCCCCAAATAAAAGACAACATACATCAATAGTGCCTGAGGAACAACAGCAAGTGCATGCACACACCCATGCTTCTACATACACATGAATATGTTCACAAACATGCACACAATTACAGTCACTCAAAAATCATTAATCAAAGTACATTTCCCTCCCAATATATTGAATGTTTTAGCTTAGCTTAGATTAATATTCTTGCGACACTTATTTATCATCAAGCAAAACACTTTAACATAAAATACGTAGTTTTCTTTTTTTTTTTTGTAGGTGTAAATCTAATGTGTGTGTGTCTTTCTTTCTATCTGTCAGTCTGTCTGTACTGAGAATAGGCACATTGGTACAGTGCTCAACACTGGTTCTCCTTCTACCTTGTTGAAACAGGGTCTAGTTGTTATTTTCCCCCTGTGCACACTAGCCTTACTCCCTTATAAACTTCTAGTGTTTGATTCTCCTGTCTCTGAGTCCCTGCAGGAGAACTGAGATTACAGACATGAACTCTACTGTGTCCAACATTGGCATGTGTTCTGGGGATTCAAACTCAAATCCTCATACTTATACAACAAGCACTTTACACACTGAACTATCTTCCCATTCTTCTCAAATCTTTTTGTTATAAAATACTGAATATCTAATAAAATTTATTTCAGATTATAGAAAAAGATATGGACAAAACAAAACACTACCAAGGTTTACAACAGTGACCTGCTTGCAAGGTATGCAGGTGCAATAATTGCACAATGCTTGTGGGAATAGCCCACCAATATCTGATTAGATTTAAGGCCTATTCCATGAGATGGAACCTATACCCAACATTACTCAGGTGCCCAAGAACCTAATGCTATATAGATCAAGTAACTAGGGGAAAACAAATATTATTGTTCTACCAAAATAATAGCAATAAAATGACTCCTAGTGACATTTTGATAGAGCAGGGCCTTGATCATTCATCAACAAATAAGCTTCCTTCTGTGGTAGATGGGAACAACATGCAGACAATGAGAGATCTTGAAACACTCAGTCCTAAATGGGGTATCATCATCAAATCTCTCCCCAGAGCTCAGAAAACCCTGTAGAAGAGTAAACAGAAATATTGTAAGATCCAGTAGGTCTGTAGGACATGGAAATGCCTTTTAAACACAGCCAAGACTGACATACATATGAACTCACAGAGACTGTGGCAGCAAGCACAGTCCCTGCATGAGTGTAAGCAAGATGGGGTCCCAGTGCAGAGAGGAGAAGAGGACACAGTCCCATTCCCTTCTGGCTCTGAAATTGTATCTAATTGATAACTTCTCAGAATGGAAGTTTTCTCCAATTAAGTCCTCATTAGATGTACAAACCAAACGTAAGGACAGATCCCAGGCCTAGCAGTAGATGCTCAATACAGAATAACCTCAGTGACATTTTGGAAGTTTATTTCTGTATACATTCTGTATACATTTGTCTGGTCAATACTTTTCTTTCTTTATTAGTCATATATATATATATATATATATATATATATATATAATGGTTTTCTATGTTGTGTTTTTATGGGATTTCTGTTTGTGACTGTGTGTGTATCAGCATCTGTATGTGTTCTTATGCTTTCTCTTTCTCTCTTATTCTCCTGATAGTTGCTTTATCCTATTTTGATTTGTTTATTTATATTTAATCTCATATTATTATTTTTCAGATGCCTGTTTGTATTATAATAAGAGAGAAAAAAGTGTTGGATGATGGTGGCGGGAAAGTCAGATAAGATCTGGGAGGAGTTGAGAGATGGAAAACTTTAATCAGAATATATTATACAAAAAAATCTATTTTAAAAAAAGTGGTCATCATCAGTACTTACTAGATTAAACAGTATTCTTGAAGTTTATCAGGAAAACACAAGAGTGGTTAATGTATGGCCTGGAAGTCACATAAATCCCATGATAACTATGAATATGGCCCAACACAAAATCCTAAATTTAATTGAGCAATATGAGGGTTTTTTTGTTGTTGTTAACTCATTTGCACTGCTCTGGAGCATAAGTTATGTAGATGACAAGGTTGTGTTTCAATGTTTCAAATGTGTGCCAGAGTCTGATCATCTGTGAGACACAGCCTGGGGAAGGAAGTGACATGTTTTCTCTAGTTTCTTAGTTTAAGAAAACAAAAGTTAAGTCTTTTATGATTTTTCTTCAAGATAAAATAAGGCCTGTATTTTCTTATGAATTATTGGTGATTTTTGAGGATATTCCAAGTTATTGTGACATTTGATTAATACTTATTATTTCTGTTTATTTAATTCATAAACTCACTGTTGACAGGAATATCATTGTGTATCAGATACTAGCATAAAATTAAAGAATCTGAAAGTGTTATGCTGAGTCTTCAATTCTTTTAAGTTAGGGATAAGACATAGATGGCGAAGAGGCTCAGAAGATTGTGGCTAGAGTTAGATCTAAGAAAGATTGTGGATATGTAGTTTGAATGTGCCATCTCTTGTGATCAGATTGATGACTAATCCAAGGGAGGTGCTTTGCCTTACTGCTACTCGATATTCCATGCTTTGTTGATACCCATGTGAGGTTTGCCCCTTTCTGAACAAACCAGGAGAAATAGATTGGGGGTGGTGGTGGAGGGGAGTGGGGAAAGGAAATGCAAGAAGAGGATGGGGAAACTGTGGTTAGAGTATAAAATATATAAATAAAAATTTAAAATTCTGATATGTGGTGATATATTATATGTTTAATAAAATTAGTCTGGAATATCAGAGGAGAGAGCCACCCACAGAGCCAAACCATGAAGGTTAGGGAGAGGTGACCCATGTCTTAAATACCAGCACTCTTACTGGGGAGGGAGAGATCGGCTGGATTTCTGTGAGTTCAAGGTCTAACAGAGCAAGGCAGTAGTGGCAAACACCTTTAATCTAACTCTAGGAAAGTTAAACCAAGAAGTGAAATAGTTGGATAGAGACAGAGAAGGGGAGAAATCAGCTTAGCCCGGCATTTTCCCTTTTGACTGAGAACTGAGAATGGATTTGTGAAGACAAATCCTGAAGAGTTGGCTGGGTAAGAAATGACTGGAGTTTGTTTCTCTATATCTCTGATGATAAATAACTGACAGTCTCTCTGTTTTCCTCATTTTCTTCAGTTTAGGGTTAACAAGAGAAAGACAAACATCTTATACTTATGATCTCCTGAATGCTAGACTTTTTTCTTTTTAATAGATATTTAATGTTTTTATTTATTATTTGGTGATTTTACATCATGGACTCCATCAAACTCAGTTATCAGTCCTCTCAGTTTCATACCTACTCTTAATGACCTCCCAATTAACAAAAAAGCCCTTTCATACTGCTCATTTACTTACTGGAGCATAATTAAACTCCCAGTGGCCAGCCCCTTAAAGAAAACATGTCCTTCCTCACCCACACCCCTGCCAGAGGCCATCAATGCAGAAGTGAGGCACTGTGTCATTTAGTTATGTTCTAGCTTTGAGCTCTTATATACAATGATATTTTTTTCTAAAGTCCCCTAATGAGTGAGTACATCCTGTGTTTATCTTTCTGGGTTTGTGATATCTTGCTCAGGAGGATATTCTCCAATTCCATCCATTTGCCAGCAAAGTTTTGGATATTATTATTTTTTTTACATTTATTCATTTGTTTATCTATTCATTCATTTCAGAATAATATAACATAATAAAATGTAACAAATAAAACAAAATTATCACATTAAAATTGGACAAGAGAAACAAACAGGAAGAAAAGAGCTCCAGAGAAGTTACAAGAGTCAGAGACACACTGGTTTACAAACTCAGGAATCCCATAAAATACTAAGCTAGAAGATGTCATATATACACAGAGAACCTGGTGTATCTCTGTGAAGGTTGCTTCAGTTTCTGTGAGTTCATATGAACTTCATTTATGTTGATTTAGAGGAGCATGTTTTCTTTCTTACTTTTTTATTTTATTTATTTATTTATTTATTTATTTATTTATTTATTATTTTACATTATGCACCCCATCAAACTCAGTTATCAGGCCTCTCAGATTCATACCCATTCTTACGATCTGCTTAGTAGTACTCCATTGTGTAGATATACCACAGTTTGATAATCCATTTTTCAGTTGAGGGGCATCTAGATTGTTTCAAGGTTCTTGCTATTACAAATAATGCTGCTATGAACATAGTTGAGCTAATGCTCTTGGGGTGCAAATGTGCATCATTAGAGTATATGCCCAATAGTGATATTGCTGGATCCTTGGAGAGATTGATTCCCAGTTTTCTGAGAAACCGCCATACTGCATTCCATAGTGGCTGAGCAAGTTTATACTCCCACTAACAATGGAGGAGTGTTCCCTTTGCTCTACATCCCCTCTAGCATAGGCTGCCATCTGTATTTTTAATCTTAGCCATTCTGATAGGTGTAAAGTAGTATCTCAAAGTTGTTTTGATTTTTATTTCTATGATGGCTAAAGATGTTGAGCACTTTTTCATGTGCCTTTCTGCCATTTGTAATTCTTCTGCTGAGAATTCCCTTTTTAGTTCTGAACCCCATTTTTCAATTGGGTTATTTAGGGCTTTGGGGCTCTAGGTTTGTTTTTTTTTTTTTGAGTTCTCTATATATTTTAGAACTCAATCTCCTATCACTTGTAAGGTTAGTGAAAATCTTTTCCTATTCTGTAGGCTGTCATTTTTTCTTATTGACTGTGTCCTTGGTCTTATAGAAGCATCTCAGTTTCAAGAGGTCCTACTTATGGATTGTTGTTCTTGGTGTTTTTGTTACTAGTGTTATATTTAGGAAGTAGTCCCCTGAGCCAATGTGTTGGAGGGTATTTTCCACTTTCTTTTCTATCAAGTTCAGTGTAGCTGGGTTTATGTTGAGGTCCTTGATCCATTTGGATTTGAGTTTTGTGCAGGATGGTAGGCTTGGATCTATTTGCGTTTTTCTACATACTACCAACCAACTATGCCAACACCATTTGTTGAAGATAGCATCTTTTTTTGTTTTCCATTGAATATTTTTGGCCTCTTTGTCAAAAATCAAGTGTGGGTTAATGTCTGGGTCTTCAATTTGATTCCATTGATCCACAAGTCTGTTTTTATGCCAGTACCAAGTTGTTTTTATTACTGTAGCTCTATAGTATAACTTGAAGTTGGGGATAGTAATGCCTCCTGACTCACTCTCAGGTGTTTTGACCCCATGAACCAGCTAATGAGAGGCTCAGGGTTTTCATTATCTTCTATGGAAGCTAAAATATATGCTATATGATTCTCCTCCTCTTCCCAGTTCCCAAAACTTCAGCAAAGTTTGAAATGTACTGCATACTTGCTATTGCATCAAAAATTACATAAAATATTTGCATCATACACAATTTGTTTAACTATAAAAAATGTACCAAGAGCTAATGGGAAGCTCCAGCACTCCCATGTTGGAAAAAGAGAATTGACTTCTACATGTTGTCTTCTGACCTCTACATGAGAACCATGGGACTAACATACACAGTAAGTTAAAAAATGTAATTTAAAAAGTTTGCAGTTTTGCCATACCATGATTTCCACAAAAATGAGTCTTGCTAGAAGACTGAAAAGTAGAAGTTAAAGGAGTGTCAGGTCTTCCATCTAGATATCACTGTTCCAAACACCTTGTTTCTAGGCCTTGGTTCGGTTTTATTTAAATCTCAGTACAGAGTGATGCCAGCCAACATTTGGCCACATTTAAAATAACATAAAATATAAGAGGAAAAAAGTAAACAATCCAAAGCAAAAGAAGGAAAAGTATGTGTTTATCTTCTAAACTGCAATGAAAGCTTATGATTTTCCACCTGGTTTATTTCTGGGGCAGTTTATAGTGATTGGGTCATCCAGTTAGTAATGGTTACTCCTGTGGCACTGAACTATAAAACTTATTAGGGACAAAACTACTGTTGAGAGTTATGTATTAATCAGCACATGATTATGGAAAATTTGAAATATTACAATAAGCCATTTGACTACAGAAAGTAGTAATAATAAAAACTAAGTTATTGGACATATATAGATGGAATAAGTTATTTTACTGCTCTATTAACTTGGATACCTGAGATACATTGCATTATAACAATTTATATAATATATATAATATATAATAAGAAATATCTTAGACAGTTACTGACAGTTTAATGTAACTCATAAACTATATCATTATCTTTATTATCATTGTGTATGTATGCATAATGTGTGTAAATGTGTACATTCCATGATGCTTATGTGGAGGTGTGAGGACTACTTTTGGGTATCAGTTCTCTACTTCAACAGTGTGATCTTTGGATTGAACTCAGGTCAGCAGGGATGCAAGGTAAGTATCATTTTTCTGCAGAGGCATCACATTGCTTAAAGAAATTTTTGAAGGCAACAGCCTGCTTAGACTTTTTTTTTTATTAAAAACTATTAGCAAAGACTGAAAAGTTAGAAATATAAAATTTCAATTTCATTTTTGTCACATATAATTGTTAATCTTTGTAGTTGTTATCAGAAAATTATGACACTATAATTTCATAAAATGTCAGTGGAACTAAAGAGTCCCTTTTGACTACTTCACTAAAAAGAAAAGACATAATATGAAAGTAATAAAGTTAGAACATTAAAATATGGCGTTTAAACTTGGTCCTACTATTTATAGTACAGAAATCATGAGTTAAGTTATTTAATTTATTAATTGAAAACTTCAATTTTCTGTAAGAATGGATATTGATAATTGCCTGTGTGTATATGTGTATATTTGCATGTTAGGGAACAATTTTGGATGTTATCTTCAGATTATGTCAGATTATTTTCTTGAGACAGGATCTCTTGGTGGCTAAGAATAGCCAATAAGGCTAAGTTAGTTATGTGATTACAAGCATTTGCCACTTTGTTTGGCTATTTAAAATGAACACTGATGGTTGAGTTCTAATATAAAAACTAGCTGAGCCATCTCTGTGTCCCTGAGTTATTACCTTTTGAAGTAGAACTGTAGAATATTCTAGCACATCTATCTCAGTGCTTGAAACATGTATATACTTAGAAAGTAGCTGTAACATTATTATATTTATTATTAGTTTTTGTTTGAGGAGTCTTTTGAGATAGTGTCTAGTTATGGTTGTCCTGGAATAAGCTATGTCTACCAGGCTGACTTAAACTCTCAAAGATATTTCTGCCTCTACCTCCCATGTACAGGGATTAAAGGCATGTGACCCCATGCTTAGCTTGCAATTATTAGTATTGTTGATATTATTTTACTTGGTAATATATTAAGAATTGTTGATATCAGATTGGTTTTTGGGCTAATACTACCCACTTAAATTTTTAAAATAAACACCAGGTAGAATGTTATACCAATATGATTAAGACAAGGACAGATGTTTGGGATAAGACTGTTTCTGTCCTAGTATTCAGGCATTAATACTGCAAATGCGCCATAAGAAAGATAAGACAAATGTTTGAACTAAATCAGCTCTACATTATTGAGCTTTAAAGGACATCCAATAATACTTGAGCTACTCCCTTTGCTAAGCCAACACATGAACAGAGATAGGTAGAGAATAGGTATATCTTATTTAAAGTCATGTAAATAGTAACAGCCCCTATAGTAGCAGAACAAGAATTCATATCTCTCCCATGACCTTTCCATAGCTTATACCTTTTAAAACTGGAGAATTAAGTGATTTTTATGCATGTTGCAGTAGTGTTTTCTCATGTATCAAAAACATGATATAACAAAAATTAATTATACACAACTAAATAAAAAAATCTCAAGCTATACTTCACAGATAAATCTTGGTGGTTTCCATGGTAATGGGAAACCGAGAGTTTCCAAATAGAGCAATTTTTGTGAAAGAAATACATTTGGCAATTTTCCTGACACTTCATAAGTGGTTAATCAGGGTACATCTATCTTGATGCTGCTGAGAACTGATGCAGAAGAGAACAGCAAACTCTTTTTGGTTCAGCCGTGGGAAAAGCATCTGGATGAACATGTGCCTGTCAGTGGTTCATGTAAGTTTGCTTTCAATCTTGTGAGATGGAATATTGCTCAGTTTTTGAGAAACATATTATTTATTAGACTATTAAAATTAGTGGTGGAAGAAGTAGGTGTTGGGGAGAAGTCTCTGTATTCTTATGTTTTCAAGAAAGTATATATGAGTGTATTGTAGAGTAATTTATGTGATGGGGTATAAATAAAAAATACAAATGTAAGTAAATAAGACTAATAATAAGTTCTCAGCATATAAAAAATAAAAAAAATTGAAAAAATAGAAATGGTCTGGTAGGAAAGAAGAACATAGAAGGAAATGACAAACAGAAACAATGAAATGTAGAAAGATGTTCAGTGTCAGAAATCACAAAGGTGAGTGAACACAGTTACTGAGCTTCCCAAACTTCTCTAGGTTGGAAGCTTTCTTTTCTGTGGAAGTTACCTTCCATTCTTTGCATTTCTTTAGGGAAGGGGGACTATGACTTTATTCTTTCCAAAGATGATGTAACTGCTTACTAAGGCAACTACAGCCTGGAGTAAACCACAATTATAAATCATGAGAGAAATGAGCTATTGGCTGACACAATGATTATGGACTGAAAATCCTTCTTGAAACATACACACAAGGGGTCTGGCTCAGAGGTCAACAGCCCATAGTGCTCTTGAAGAAGACCCTTGGTCAGTTCCCCACACTTGTGGCAGGCAGCTTGTAACTACCACTATCTCCTGCTCTAAAGATATCTAAAACCTTCTTATGGTCACCTGCACACACATGCACAGTTCCACAAATATGCACATAATTAAAACATTATACTGGAAATAAAAAGCAGAGCAAAAATCCAACTCTCATTATATGAGGATAGAAGTCTGCTTGTCTTTACACTGAGCTCAAGGTGTTCTAATTCTCCTAGTATCTCTTATAATGTAGGATGTTGGTGTTTTAGTTGTAGCTGGAGATGACAAGCTAATTCAGTATATGCTACAAGGAAATTTTGATGTGGTAGACCAGTAAGCACAAATTAACCTAGATATTCAGAAAAAGATTCAGAGTTACAGAAGTACTGAGGAAAAGTACATGAAGATTCCGGAACTTGACATTTTTAGGGGTCCAGCATGGTTAAATTAATGTGGAACATCCACGTCTCTAGAAGAAAAAAAAATAACAATTATAACAATTGCTGCCACCAGTGAACAATAGAATATATATTATATATATATAATATATATATACTTGATTTTGAAACTGGCGGGATTCTAGCGTTGTTATATATTGCTCCTGAAATAGTAACTAAGAGTAGTTGAAAACTGTCAATTTAATCAGAAATCAAGAAAATTAGTTGCATCAGGATCAGTTTGGAATACAAAGTGGCATGCCTTTTGGTCTTATGATCGAGTGCTGAGGGATCTTGAATGGGTAGTAATGATGTAGTGTCCTGTAATTGCTTATTGAGGGTTGTGACCTTCCCTACAGAAGAGAAGAGAAAAGCCTGGTAGGCTTATGAAACTAGCGAGAAAATTATAAGACTCAGGAATATCATGAAACTTACAAGGTTCAAGGGGTTTTGGGAGTAGTAAGCAGTTGCTGGGATAGAGAAGTCTTTTGTGCAGTTGTACAGGATAAACTAGTGGCATAGGCTTTATCAGTAATTTTCCTGTGCTGTAGTAGACTTCTTAATAATTCAACTGACCAAATCATTCTTGCTTATGTTAGTAAACCCTCACCCAGGCTCCTCAAGATAATCATAACTAACTCATTGGTTTATGGAGCTGTACTAGAATAGAATAATTTCTTTGGTCTGTAATTACTTCTTCTAACTGAGGTGAGTTGTAAAAGGTTTCTTGCTGGCCTTTCCTGTCTAGCCTGGAGGTTTGGACTCACTCTCAGCCCTACTTAGCCTCAAATAATCATGCATGCGCTTATATTATTTTTATGCTGATTGACCTAAGGCCCAAGCATATAATTTGCTGACTCCTTCATCTGAACTCAACCTATCTTTTTCTGTCATACAAACCAGTACCTTTTCTCAGAGCAGCATTTCCTTTGCACCTCTTGGCAGCTCTGGAGACTCTGGCATCTGTCTCTGTTCTTCCTGTACTCAGAGTTTTCTTAGCCTGATAGCCCCACCCACACTTCCTGTCTGCCTTTTGGCCAATTAGCTTTTATTAAACTCATAGACAAGACAATTATTTAAAATGTAACACATAATCCAACTACAATGAGTAGAACAAGGTTTGCTAGGAAAAGTCATAAAACAGAATTTCCAGAAAAACTTGACACAAGATATTGTATGTGTTTCAAGAGCTACTTACCCTGAACTGGATATAATTGGATCCTTTACACATACATAAATAAGCACAGTGGCACCTATTGAACATAAGGACATGCTTGCTGTACATCATGGAAGAATATGTCCATGGGCATGAATCATGATGAATGCCTTGAGGTCTTGCT
This sequence comes from Sigmodon hispidus, assembly GCA_004025045.1. Lineage (NCBI taxonomy): Eukaryota > Metazoa > Chordata > Mammalia > Rodentia > Cricetidae > Sigmodon > Sigmodon hispidus. The sequence continues at coordinate 27,186 of PVIH01006968.1, forward strand.
GGCCAAGCCCCTCTTCCTCTATCCATGCCTTTTACTTCCTAGTGGATGTCCTACAATGTATATCATGAAATTTTTTTATGCAAGACTGAATATTTTTAATAGTAAGAAAAGACCTTTATTAATCATTTTCTTGGAATTACAGGTATAATCTGGGGCTTTTTCAATGATATACAGCACACATAATAGCACACACAAAATGATCTCATAGTATTCTAAAATTTATGTTCCAATAACAAAAGAATGAGAGATTAAATGTAATTTTCTGTCTACTGATTAGTTGCCTTATTGAACTTTATATTGGACAATTGGCACTTGTTCCTCTATTGACAGTGTTCATTAAGATTGGGTAGTATTGGTGGGGATGAAGAAATGGCTTAGCAGTTTATAGCATAAATTGCCCACTCAAAAGAAACAAGTTGCACTCCTGTTGGTTGGCTCACAGGTGCCATAACCAAAGATATGATCTCCCTATTATGATCTCCATGGGCATTCATATGCACATATTTCTTCAGAGAGACAGGCAGCCTGACATAATTAAAGATGAAACAAAATTTTTAAGAGTCAATAGTGTTGATATATTTACTTAATATTTTCTTCTTTAGATATTGCTTGTCTAATAGAGCATCATAGATAACTATGTCTAAATAACTGTTTATAACTGCTTATAACTTATCTAAATAACTGTTTTGACAACTGGATTAATGTCAAAGTTAACTGGAATGTGGAATATCTAGATATTTGGTCAAATTTTATTGGACTGTTCTTTTAAAAGGCATTTTAAATGATAGTAACAAATAAATAGGCTGCATAAAGTAGTTTGTTTTTCTGAGTATCTCAGTTAAAACATGGAGCAGAAGAAAAAGAGTACAAGAGAATGTTATTCTACTCTGAGGATACCCAAGGTGGGGAACAGACTCTTCAGATTTTGGATTCACCACTAGGAAACACACCTTAGTGGCTCAAAACCAGCATTCAATGCAGACTTCCCATTGACATTGTTCCTATGTAGTCATGCCATTCCTGGAAAGCTGATGTTTTAGGGAAGAAAGACATACACATAGGTGATCACAAAGTATTCCATTAATTTGAGCACAGGGACTTCAGGAGTTAGGATCAGACAAGGGAGCACTTGTCTATTGGAGTAATTGGAAATGTAAAGCTGGAAGCAACTTGTGAACTAAGCATTTAGACTTGAGAGCTACTGTGTAGTGTGTGTAGATGAGAAGGAAGTGTGGAGAATGAAGAGCAAAAGTTAGGTCTTGTGGAGATAGAGTGAGAAAGTAGACAGAGTGTGTGTGTGTGTGTGTGTGTGTGTGTGTGTATGACCACAAATGCTCATGTATGTATGTGTGCATGCAGGCATGCTAATATGTGTATATATGTTTGTGCATATATACACACATATGTTGTCTCTATGTGTGTGTCTCTGTTTATATGCATATGTATGGATATCTGGGGAAAATGTCAAGGAAGAAAGAGTGGAAAAATTGTTGAAATCTCTATAGCCACTGGGAAATTCTTTAAGAGTCGTCATCTTCTTACTATACATAAATAGTTTCATTGTTCCAATGAGCATTACACAAATAGATACATACTATGCATATGCATATGTATATAAGTCTAGAGGAAATTAATTTATAGAAATATTTCCTAAATGAAATGTTAAATAAGATGAACTTGAAAATTTAGCTACTGTTTGGAAATAATGAAGTAATTCACTTCCTACAGTTTCCATTTTTAAATCTTATAGAGATAAGTCTTTCAGCAAGTAAAATGTAAATTAATCTATTTCATGAAGACCCAAGGCACATGATTGAGATTTTCATATGATAAACTTTATAAATCTGTTCCAAGTTTCTGTCTCTCTGAAATATTTCATCTATGCTTAAAAATTAATCTATATTATAAAAACTGACAAAGCTCCACACAAAGTCATTGCTGGGTTTAACAAGATAACAGTTGAATAGATATGTTTTAACCTCTTCTTGCATAGTGATTAGACTGAAAGCAGACAGCTTTGCAATACAATAGTGATGAAAATTAAAATGACTCTTTGGTCTCACTTTTAACCACTATCTACAGTTGTATATTTATATTATGGCTGTTAGGAAAAAATATATATGCAGTGAAATGTTTATAGGCAGTAAAATATATGGGGTAGCCACAATAAAATTTTAAATTAGAAAGAATACCAAAACCCTTATTATTCCATATGTTTTTATTATGCTTCCTAATAGTAATAGAGGCAACATCATTTCAGTATATACTTTTTTAAATATGTTCTTAATGTGACTTAATAAAAACTACCTTTTCATTTTATTTTTTTCAGAATATATAATCAACAATGTAATGCAATTTTACCTTTCATAAAATTCTGGAAGTTTCTAAGGCTTTGAATGTCTGATATCAGAAAACATTAATGAACAGAGATTTGATTTGAGAAGTAATGTTTTCTATCTTTTCTCATTCTGAGTGTCTGAGTTTGAAGATAAACTAATCTCCAAGTTTCTGAAATGCTGTATATATAGCAAGTGATCTCTTATACTTCTCTTCACTGTGAGGTGAGTTATTTGTTTCTATTCATCTAGGATGTAGGGTTAACATCATTGTAATGTTGAAAAGTTTTAGAGTAAATTTGTGTTTAAATTTATGTAATATACTTACTTGGTTTAATAGTTATAGAAGGAAGTAAGATACTTCTGAAGTTTATTTTTATTGGAAATCAATAATTTTGATGCATATATAGCTGATACAATTTTAAGTGCTGCAGACATTGAACTATAAAAAGTAATTTATTGTCTCTATAGGTAGAACTGTATTATATGACCACTTTAAATAAAATCAAATGATTGCTAAAAATCTGATAATCTCCATGGATATCATATATACATATGTCTATATTTAGGCATATATGTGTACATGTATCATTAACATATATATTATATGCTTACATAGATAAAGTAAATATAAAGGGCTTAAGACATATTGGATAAATAACATATGCTAAGCAAGATTAAATGGTTTTGATCATGCCTTTTGCTCAAGACATGTTTTAGAGACATGAAAGTCATTTCATCAAGTATGAAAAACCTAGATATTTATGTGTGAATACTAGCCTGTGGTCAGGTGTTTTGATCTGGTGCAGCCACAAAGCACTACAGAGTGGAAGATGCATCTTAACAACAAGGTGGAAGAATTCTTTGTAGAGAGAAATAAGATGCAGACCTGGGAGAGGCAGGGATCAGTCCTGAATTGCTTGCTCTTTGGAGGGATTAGTGGAAGTGAGGATTAATTAGGGATTAGGTGCTGCTATGAGTTAAGGGCAGTTTAGCAACGGGGTATCCAATTTCTGGGTGGAAATAGCAAAGCAGTTCTAGGGTGTTATTAGACAGAAAGCAATAGCCACTCGAAGAGGGGCCATTATGGCATTTACAGCTGCTACCTGACCTTGGAGAAAGAAAACTCTTTCTCTAGTCTGCAGCTGGCTTTATCTATCACGTGTTTCTTAAAAATCTGATGAGCGACTGGGCATGCTTCTGCTTTTACAATCTTGCTGACAAACCAAGGTGCATTTATTTGATTTTCAAATATAAGAAACCATGTCATTCAGTAAGTCCATGCATTTAGTATGCAAGCAATAAAGGAAAGGTCAAAAGGTGAACAACACAGGAGGATGAATGAGTGTTGTAGTAGTTGAGAGGAGACACTCCAGAAGAGGAAAAAGTGCAACAACTTCAAGCTTCCTACTCCAGAGATTGAAGAAACCCAATAGGGATGCATATACAGTGTTGGTGTGGGTGTCTGGTAGCCTCTCCCAGGACAGTGTCACTGAACTATGGGTGAGGGTAATAAAGTGAGAGGAAACACAGAACAGGGCTGCAGATTATGGGCTCTCCAAGGTATTTGAATGATAAAATGATTTGAAGTGAAAAGGAGAGTATGACTGCTAAAATGAAAAACATAGTAGAGAAGTGTGTGTGTGTGTGTGTGTGTGTGTGTGTGTGTGTGTGTGTGAAAGAGAGGGGGAATAACTTAATGGAAACATATAATGTAAATAAACAGTAAAAAATAAACACCCATGTTCTCAATTACATCAACTTAGAGGTACTTCAAGTGAAAATTAAGAAAATTATGAGCACACTCACACACAGTCACATACTACTGGTTTTTAAGAATAATGTAAGTGAAGACATACATAAAATGTTAATGTGTTAATATCATGCTGCCTTAGTCTTAGTTTGCTTTCTGTTTCTGTAATAAATGTGTGGAGGAAAGGTTAGGTTTTTGTTTGTCTTTATTTTTCAGTTTACCGGTTAGACCAGCACTGAGGAAAGCTAAAACAGTAACCTGGATTGCTCTCTGGCTTTCTTTCTTCTAGATTTTAATACAGTCCACACCCATTTTTCTAATAATAGTCCCTCCCACAGTGCTTTGAACCCTCCCACATCAATCATCAAGGAAGACAATTCCTTATAGATATGTCCACATGCTAATCTGATCAAAACAGTGTTTCAACTCATGTTCCTTCAGACAACTCTGGGTTATGTCAACTTGACAGCTAAGAGAGACCTGAAAATGAAGAATGAAAAAGAATATAGGTAGGATTGTGATGAATAAATCAAGATGTAATAAAATGACCTGTCTCAACTATAGTATTTATCCATTGATATTAAGGCCGGGTCTCTCAGAGCATGGATATAAGCTGGGGTTCTTGCCAGACACTAAAATGAGCTTTTTTTTTTTTATCAGATTCTTGGCTAGCTAACAATTATGTACTATTTCCCAAGATGTTTTATTTATTTACTTATTTTCACAAACCAATAGAACACACACACACACACACACACACACACACACACACACACACACCACACACACACACACAAATATAGCTGAGATGGGGTCATACTTTGATAGTTCCAGTAATTGAAGTCTGAGGAAACAGGATTCTAAGTGCAAGACTAGTCTGGGCCACACAGTGAGTTCCACACCATCTTGGGCTGTATAGTGAGAACCAGTTTCTAAAAAAAAATGAAGACAAGCTCAGATAACAATCATTGATACATATAGACCTATGCATTAACTTACATGAATATTTGCATATATACATCTTTCTTTCCCATGTAAACATGTAGTCACCATTTCACCTTCTCCTGAACTGTGCTCATAAGTCTGCTATATAAATGTACCAATTTGGGTCCATTATGTCAATTGCAGGTCATTATATAATTTTGATTGAGAAATCTGTCTTATTATTTGTCTCAGGATATCAAGTTCAGGACTTTGCATATACAATATTTCTAATAATTTTGATTAATTAGTTGATAACTAGAAGTGTTTTAAGACTTCTTTGAGGAATGTGCCCAAAGCAATAATATGCAATGGTAATAAAAGTCATTATTGTGTCTCAGATTGTTTTTTTCTATGTAGATATGAGCTTGTTATGTTTTTCAGCATTCTTATATAATACAATAAAATTCATGCTAAAAATATAAATTTTAGAATTTTTTTCCTCACTTGGATTGGAGCTGAATGGCTTTGCACATTTTTTTTTTTTTTTGGAAAAAAAAAAGATTGAAATCCTGTTAGCATTATGAGTCAGCTGTCTATATTTATGACATTGGTTTTATGGAGTGCATATATTTATTTGCAAATGGCACCTGGGGGAATAAAGAAGATCAAGATGAATGCCTCTGGCTGCTCCAATGTGATACTTCAGCAACTCAAACAGTCTACCAATTCAGGGGAGGAAAGTCACACAAACACTCAAATTAGTTGTTTTGAATTTTAAATGCAGAAAACCTGAAAGAATAAAATTTTTCATTTTTTTTAACTATTATAGATGCTATTCTAACACCAACAATTATATTATACTTTTAAACTAAAAGTATGGAAACTATTTGACATTCTTAACTTGCAAAATTATGTTTGAGCTGAAGACAGAATTTTGGATTTGGGGTTCTCTCTCTCTCTCTCTCTCTCTCTCTCTCTCTCTCTCTCTCTCTCTCTCTTTCTCTCTCTCGGCCAGGACCCTGTGCATGCTAGGCACAGAATTCATTTTAGGTGAGATATCATTTGTAAAAAATATGTTCTTGATTTAGGTCTGATCAAACTAAAAGCCTGAATACTGGTGATCTTCATGGTGTCAAAGAAAAAGCCTGTGTCTGCATGAAAATATGAGCTGAATGTACTTAGTTTGTACACGAAAGAAGCAAAAGGCGGAGCTTATGCAACACCTTATAGGAGCAGGAGAATGCTTGTTTTCTTGAGGCAGTGATAGCACATCCGACATAAACAATCTAAAATGAGGAAATATTTATTTATTTTTTTCACGATTGCAGAGGGTTCAATCTTTCACAGTGCAGAGGCCATGTTGGAACACAGAGAGTCAGCCTTTTGTGGTGTTGCTGCCATGTTGTTGGAACAGCTCACATCATGGCAGACAGGAAACCAAGGGTAGCAGGAACAAGAAAAGGCTAGGCCAAGATTTAGCTCAACAGGATGTGTCCCTTTTCACTTCTTTCTTCCTCTAGCTAGGTCATACCCTCCCCACTTTCATTACTTCTCAAGCCTACTTATTGTTTAAATTCATTAATGGATGGGTTCAATCATTAGGTCAGAGCCCTTATGATGTAATCATCTCTGGCAACACCAGCACAGTTGTATCCAGAGGTCTGCTTCACTGATCTGCTAGACATTTGCTCTTATTTTTCTCAAGTCACCAGTTAAGAGTGAACATGATAATGAATGTGTTTACACACTTGACAGCAGGCATGTAGAAAATGCCAAGTGGTCAGTATGAGCTTTATAATCTAGGAAGGCCTAGCATGACTGAATTCTTCCAGAATTTCTGACTAAATAATTCACATACCTACAGCATATCTTTGCAACTCAAAGCAGTAGCCTACAACATCCTTGATTCTCTGCTTTCTAGAACAGCTCTAGGAACAGGCCAGTTTTGATCCAACAGCCAATAGTTTGTTTTAGAAGAAGAAGAAGAAGAAGAAGAAGAAGAAGAAGAAGAAGAAGAAGAAGAAGAAGAAGAAGAAGAAGAAGAAGAAGGATGTTGATGTGTTCTATGTATTTTATTTAAGGCCAACTCCATAACCTGAAACCCCTGTCTGACACTGCTTAGATGGCCAAGAATATGAGACTAGATAGGCCACAGACCTAGAAAACAGATACTATTCTTCTGCTGAAAGAACAAAGAAATAAAGTGGTCCCTAATATTCTCCTATACTAATAGATTTGTGTTTCACTCAGCCATCATCAGACATTCTTCCTTTTGCAGTAGATAAAAAAATAATACAGATACCCACATGTGGACAATATTCGGAGAGTAAGAGACCTTGGGACACTCAGTACTAAATGAATGTTTTCTTCAAACTCCTCCCTCAGCTCTCAGGGAATATGCAGAAGAGGAGGTGGAAAGATTATAAGAGCCAGAGGGGATGGAGGACACCAAGGAAACAATGTCTTCCTGACATAACAGGAGTGACACACATATGAACTCAAAAACTGTTGTAGTAGTATACACACAGGACCCACACAGGTCCACACTAGATAGGGTCCCAGCACTGACACAGGAAAGTGTACATGTGGTCTCATGTCTAACCAAGAAGCTATCTTCAACCACTTGCAAAAAAGAGAAAAAATAGTTTTTTTCCAAGGAGTTTCCCTGGGTATACAAAGTATACTCAAAGGCAGGCCCCATGCCCGTAAGTAGAAGGCTAACAGAGAGCAAACTGTGGTATTTGGAAGTTGGTTTATTGTTTGCTTGTTTCTCTCATATTGCTTTGTTTGATTTGTGTTTGCTTTTTATCATACTGGGCATTTTCTTGTATATTCTGGTTTGTGATTTTTGTGTTTTTATTTATTTGTGTATTTCTTTGTTTATTTGTATGTATATGCATGTATATGTGGTGATATATTGTGTAACAAATAAGAATTTACTGAAGATCAAAGGACAGCACCAGCCACAGAGTTAGCCATAGAGGTCGGGCAGTGGTGACACACACCTTTAATCTTAGCACTGGAAAGGCAGAGGCAGAGATCTGTTTGTATCTCTGTGAGTTCATGGTCAAACAGAGCCAGGTACCTGGGATCTCATGCCTCTGCTCCCAGTACTTGAGAGGCACACAGGCCTTTAATCCCAGCACTAGGAAAGTTGAAACATGAAGTAATATGACTGGGCAGAGAAAGGAACATGAGATGAGAGGAGACAGGATTCCACCTCTCTCCTTCCATTTTGGCCTGCATTTGCTTCCAATTCCCCTATGTGTTCTGAGGACTCATGGAGACAGAATCTACCCGTTTCACCTGGCTAGGTGAGAAGTGGCTGTGGCTTGTTCCTCTGTCTCTCCGATATTTTAGTTTTTTCCCACTATCTGGGTCTGGATTTTTATTATAAGATGAATTAGAATTTGTGAAACATGTACATATGTTTCTTTTGATTTATTTTTAAAGTTTTTTTCTAAAAATAATAGAAGGCATTGAGTTGGGTGGGTGGGGAAGTTGAGAGGATCAGTAGAGAGAAAGGGAAAATATGATCAGAATGTATTGTATGAAAAAAGGTATTTAAAAATATAAGGTGGCAGACAGTAGAGGAAAACACTAAGGTTGATCTCTGGCCTGCATGCACAAATTTATATGCATATACATGCACACATACACTAACCACTCCTCATCCTTCCTCCACAAAAAAAAAAAAAAAAAGAGAAAAAGCACTGTAGAAAAATGAGAATTCTCAAACACAGTATCTCTCTAATGAAATGGTTACTACACTAGAATTAATTTCTCCTTTATGTAAGCTTATCTGAAGCAAGCTGAGATGTATAACACTAGAAAAATGTTATCAAATTAGTGCCCCGTCAAGGCTGTCATTCACATGAATTCTAAGCAGCTGAAATTGCAAGCACAAGACCTGCTCAAGATTAAGCCTATCAAAATCCCAACATGGATGGGAGGGTTTGTGAAGCCCTGCTCCTACTTGGAAGTTATTGGCAATTGATGGCTACTGGAGGAGGGAGCTTTTCTTCAGGGAGCAGCCCCTGAAAGGCCTCCAATAGATGCTCCATCACCTATGCATATACAGGCAACACTAGATGGACTCAGTGTCAGGACAGACAGACAGAGAACACATGGTGATGTTAGGAGGATAAGTGGTGTGGGTGATAGGGATAAAGTAGAGAGGAAGGGAGAGGGTGATCCAAATCCATTTTATATATGAATTAAGTTCTCAGAAAATAGATGAAACTGATAAAAAATAAAGCAGAGATAGATAGAGGTTTCTCTGTTTTTCTTCCCTTTCCTTGCCCTCCTTCCTCTTCTCTGTCTTCCTCTTTACTTTTGTTTCTCTTTTTGAAACAGATTCCACCATGTACCCAAAACTGATCTTTCACAATCTCCCCATCTCTACTTTCCAAATACTAGAATTTCAAACCTTAACAATTTTGTTTAGGTTTAGATACAGCCTCATCGTTTCATGAGTCATGTCAAAATTAGAACTTGCTTACAATAAAAATTCAAATAAATTCAAAAGTTTAAATATGCATGTGTGTGCATATGTGTACATTAAATAATTAACAACTCTCTTAATTTTAATCTAAAGACATCACATAAAACCCATAATATCTCGTCTTCCTCTGAAACCTGTAAACAAGTGTGTGCATGCATTTATCATCTTATTCTAAATAAATATTCTAAAGAAGCAAGTTATAAAATAGTATAGATATCATCTGTATTGATGAATGAAAATTCTTAGGATGTAGTTGGTAAAATACAATAGTCTTTCTTTACAACATATTCATTACATTGAATGTTTCTCATGCCATTTCCAAGGTGGTGTTTGAGGGCTTCAGGGTGGCCCACTCAATCCTATTGTATCTTGCAGCTGTCTGCCAGTGCTGAGGCAATGTAGAGTGACAATGGAAAACAGAAGCTGGAAGAGAGAATGTGGGCTAAAGAGAAACAGGAAATTGCAGCATAAAGCAGCTGCCTTAGAGAAATGCTACTTTCTTTATGAACAGTGTTAATGTGTTGGAAGAAGGCAGTGGCTTTCTGTTTAGTGCCAAACATGTAGCAGGTAAGTCTGTTAGGAGAGAACTCCTTGAACTTTTACAAGAAGCTGGCTCAAGTTCCTGTTTATGAAAATACCTTAACCAGCACTCTGCTTAAACCTAAGGGGATTGTTTCTAATGCTTGTGTCTCAGATTGTTGGAGTATTCTCTGAATGCTGTTATGAATAACTGCTTTTAAAATGATTTATTTGATTATTTTATTTCCATATGTTAGTGGGCATAAGTGTATATATGTAGTGTATCACATTCATGCCAGGGATGCATGGAAGCCACAAGAAGACATCACATTCCCTGGAAGTGGAATCATAGGTAATTTCAAGCTTCTTGATACAGGTGCTGGGAACTGAACCCAGATCTTCTGCAAGAATGGTGCTATTGACCACTGAATGATCTCTCTAGCCTCTCGATATAGATATTTGATATTTAAAGGAGCAACACTTTTATAGTAGCAATATCATCATAGGAATAAAGTAACTTTGGAGGACTTATCCATGAGTGAAATTCCAGGTAAAATTCATTTTTATGTGCAACATGTGGGACAAATTTTCATCATCCTTTATCTCACTGTAAAATGTAAAATCACTTGCCCTTTGATATAATGTCAAAGGCATGATGGGTAGTAGAGTTAATTTCTGAAGCAACACATTGCTTACAAGGAATATCTGTATTTTGGAAAAATGTATCTCCTCATGGCAGCATATGGGCCTCACTTTAAAAGCATAAGCTTTTCAAATCCCACGAGACATGCATTATTCTAAATAGTTACTTTTAATTTTCACAAACAAGTTAAACAACATATGGATGATTTTGATTTACATAAAATATTATGTGGGGAACATCCCATAAATTCTTCCTAAGTTAGTTGCATAGTTTTTTATTGGAAACCGCAAACCCAGGAAAAAATAACTGTTTTCAATTTATGATCCCTTTTCCTCCAGAGCTGCCCTCCACATGACCCCAGCACTTCTCAGGAACACTTACTTTATTTAAATGCTGACTGTAGTTTTACTTTTTTAATTGAGCAAATCATTTCTGGCAAGAAGTATTTTTTCTATGATGTCATAAAAGAATCTATGTCAAGCCCCAGATATTTCTGATCCTCCCATGTTGACTAAATTCATGGCAAAGGAAACATATAGAAGAGGCATAAACGGGTACCACAAGAATTCCTTCGTGGCCTGCAAAGGGAATTTCCCCATGGCTTCTCTAAAGAAAGTAAGTAGATCTTCCTTATTCACCCATCAGCAATTGGAAAGAAGCTTGCAATGGTTATGTGTGATGTTTAGCTTTGTGAAGAGAACCAGGATATAACAAAGCTTCCCCCATCTTGAATTGAGGCTTTCTATGTGTAATGCAGTCACTGCCCATCTACTTTTTATTATAAAGTAAATCACATCATTTCCCTTGTCCTCTTTACTTTCCCACCCTTTTTCGATCTCCCTTAATGCCTCTCAAATTCAGAGCAATACACATTCCATGTCATTATCAGATATTCTCATATCCAGAAAAAAGAAACAAAATATCATTTACTTTAAGAAGTGTCATAATTGTGAATCATGATTAAGATAAATGGATGAAAATAGAAAATCACAATCCCATTTATGGAAAAAATGAAGCCTGATTCTTTTATAAATTGTTGAGCTATGGTGGAGCAAATATCACAGCAACATTTCCTGTTTTAATGAAAGTTAAATTTTAATATTAATTTCTCATACACATATATAATAAAAATTAAAACTGCAATTACTTTGAACATTTCAGAGTCATTGGTGTGAAGGAGAATGAAGGAAACTTGTTTGCCTCATATGTGCTCTAGGAGCAAATGTGGGTGAAGTGTCTTGGCTGTTTCACAGGAACGCAAGCACATGCGCCCATCCATATGTTTAGTCACATCCAACCCTGCCAGGAATTGCCTAGCAACACAGTGCTGAGACAGGATGGGGAGCAGAGTTGACAAGACCAGTAAAAAGAGAATAATGCATGATCAACTGTTAGAGATGCTATTTTTTTTTAAGAAAAAAAAATAGGAGACTGATTTCCAAGCTGAGTTTACTGTGTAAGTACAGAGCCTAAACTGCCAAGCACTGCATGTGGCACATTTTGGTTTTTTTTTTTTTGGATGACACTCTTTCTCCATCTTATTTAGCTATCTCATGTTTCTAGTGAGATTTATCAGCAGCTGTGCTTGTAAAACATGCAAAGAAAGTGTGCCTGTTGTCCTATAACAGCCTAGGACATCTGTGTGGTGTGTATATGCAAGTAAAATACACATATCCACAAATACCTTTATAATATAGACTAAAACATTAAAAACACACAGTATAACTTAAAGCGTTATGTACAAAGAGAAAGAAATGGAGGGCAGGGGAAGAGAACAGAGAAAGTAGAGAAGAGAGGCAAGGAGATAGCATCAAGCTGTATCATATCTTTCAGAATTCTATGTGCACTTCCAAGTTCATTAAGTTCTAAGTTGCCTGGGTGTTTAAACATTGAAAATTTATTAAACTTTCAAAAGTGTAAGTCTTCAATTATTTTTATAATCTTGATAGGTTTTAACTAGCCCTAGAAACCAACATAGAAAATCTATTTTAACAACTGAGATTCAGAATAATGCAGCAAAATGGTTTTTAATGATATAAGTCTACCCTGATGAAATAAACAGATCACACTTTGTCTATTTTTGTGTGAGGTTGGTGTTTCTCCTTTGATAGACACTATCAAAGTTGAGGTGCCTGTGTGAGGTTGCTGCTCCCTGCTGTGGGTCCTAGAGTTTTAGGACAGGCCAGGTAAATTTTCTAGCAAAATGAGGAAAGTGTACACCAGCCTGATTGGTTCTTTTTTCAGTGATTGGGCACAATGTGGCTTATTGCCACAGTTTTCTATAAGATGATCTGTGCTGTCAAACTTTGAATCAAAATACATTCTTCCTCTCTTAAAAGTGAAAAATTTGTGTTAAGACACTCACCAAACACAATGCTACCCATCAGTATCCCTGTCTTCATTGCATAGTTTATCAAATACTATTGTGCATGAACATTTGATTTCACAGACTGAAACTTTTGTAAACTGCAGAAGGAAATCTAAAACACTCTATACTTTATAACTATATAATGAACATAATAAATTAAAAAGTGCATTTTCTTTAAAAAAAAAATCAACCCAGCTGAAATCACAGCATGGATGAGTATGAGTTCTGGAGTTCTGGTGGTCTCATCCCTTCCTGAGGAGCCATTGGAAGCAGATAGCAGCTGGCAGGGAGACAATCTTTCCACTCTGAGGTTGTGGTAGGCTATCTGTGTCTGTGCTTCAGTGGACAACTCCACACCTATGCTCAAATGGGCAGCATTAATAGGATTCATTGGAGATTTATATATATATAAAGTTGGGAGAGAAATGTGTTGAGAGAATTGATCAGAAAAAAGGGGTATATATAATCGTAACATATGTATACATTTTTTAAGAATAAATGTTGCTGTTTTTAAAAGTTTAAAAAAAAATCAAAGAAAAACTCATTTGGTTTTAAAGATGTTTAATCTGTACAGAATGATTAAAAAAGTATTTGCAACAAGGGACTCATGTCTATTTAAATTTGTAAATAAATGTTCAGTAGGATTCTGTAAGTTACAAACCAATTTGTCCTTTACAAATGGATCAGGGCAGGTTCATTAAATTTGTTCATTAGGTCTCCATATGGGGCATGCTGTGTTAGGAGACAAACAGAAACATTTTGGAAGGAATTTGTTATGTAAATCAGGGCATGCAATCGAAAAAGGGAGCTTGAGATCTTATGAGTTTTATGACTCTTAAATAAATAGATAGATAGATAAATAAATAAATAAATAAATAAATAAGGCTTCTGGGTAATGTCTCTGAAGCTTCACATTGGAGAGTTAAGGGCAGGTGTCACTTGCTGAACATCTCGGGGAATTGCACAAGAAAGGTACAGACTAAGCTCAATCACTAAACTTTAATAATTCTGTCTTTCACTTCCATGACTAGTGATTTCCAGAGTTCAGCCTGTATAACTGTTCAGAAGAATTATTATCAGTTAATTTAAGCAACTATGAGAACATTTGTGGATATTCGCTTTAGGCTAGAAACAGGAATCAGTAACAATCTGTTTGAAATCAGATAACTTTGGAGGTCTGGTATGTGATATTTTGCCTTACAAGTCCTAAACAATAAACTGAGTATTATTCAAATGGATGTAAATTAATGCATGCAGATGAAAATATGAACAGGAGCATGGGACCCTGAAGCAAAGGTGAAAAGTACATGTGTAGATTCATTAAATTATTTCTCTAAGCATCACTCTCACATAATTTTTAGTGTTATTTAAAAGTACCAATTTACTTTTTCTTTACTATTTTATATTATTATATAATATATTTATATTACATTTTTATCACAATCTTCAAGTTTTAGTCTGTAAGTTTCAAGTTTGATTTATACAAGGCATGCAGCTTCGAAGTCTTTTCTATTTTAAAAGCTCACTTCCATTTTTGTCCTTGGTTGTGTTTGACAAATTCTTATCATGTTTCATGCCCCAAACTTAATTCTTAATTTTCTTCAATTCTTCACTGGTTCAAATATATGTCTCAATGTAATGACATATTTGAATAATAACTTTTATACCTATACTTTAACATATACATTTTAAAAAATTGATGCATCAGGTTTTTTATGTGCTATGTTTCTCTAGATTTGTACATTTGGAATCTATCATTAACCAATATATCCCCCAATTAGTAACTGATTAATAATAATAAATAATTGATTATGAAGTAAAGCAGATAGATTTTATAAAATATCTATAAAATACTTCTATCAAATAAAGTCCAAATATTTACAAACCTGAAGCACACTGGAGATTCTCTGGGAAAGTCACGGAGCTCTTTAACCAAATATGAACAGCTGCTTTGAAAAGACTAGATATCTTTTTCCTGAGTACAACATATTGAAGCCAGAAGTCAGTAAAAGACCACAGTACTTAAAGATATCTGAACAACTTACAAAGCCTACAGGTGGGCAGGGAGAGAAAGAACTTGAGTTAGTAAGCTAATTTTATACTTTTATACATTCAACAGGAATAACAAACTAAAAAGAAAGCCAGCAGAAAAAACAAAATGATTAATGTTAGAAGGGAAACCAGTAAAACCCTACACAGAAAAATCCATGGTCAAGAACCAAGGATACCAAAAGGCAATGATTTTTAAAGAGCAACAAATCGGCAGATTTTTCAGTTATACTGATCAATCCCAAAAAGGAGAGGATTGCTTCTAAATTGAGGAATGAACGCAGGAACTTAACAAAAATCAGCTTACAGAAATAAAGAGGATTTCAGGGCAATGGGCTAAATGATTTAGGTGAAAAGGCCAAGTTTCCAGAAATATAAAAGCTTCTTCAGACTAAGACAGGAGGAATTTAGAAAAGGTCAGTTGACCTTTGACCTACTAAAGAGATTTTAATTAGTAATTAAAAAGCTTCCCAAGCAGATAAATAGTGAGGTAGTTGATTTCGTTTTTGAGCTTTAGTAGATAATAAGGAATTACTAATCAACATTTCAAAAGTTAGAACATTCCTAACTCACTTTCTGTAGCCAGTTATGTTAATAACAATACCCACGAAGAATCACAGAGTACTTTGTATAACTACACTAAAAATGGTTGCCAACCAATTAATCACATGGAATAAATAAGGGATTTATCCCAGAGGGGGAAGATTGGATTAGCATTTTAAAAATCAATTAATGTAATATACCATAGCAATGGGATAAAGAATAAACACCATAGGATCACTTCAATAAACACAAAATGGCATTAATAAAATTCAATACCACTCATTAAAATCAGTCAATATAACAAGAGTAAAAATGAGTTTACTGTAGTAAAATTTTCCTTTAAAGTATCCAAAGTTGATATAAAACTTAAGGGTAAAATACCAAAGAGAGTAAGAAAATCTATCCACACTTGAAACATTTTTTAATATTTATAATTTTTATTAAAATATAATTGAATCCATTTTTACCCTGCTTATGTTTCTTCCTAAGTTCCTCCCTTGTCCCTTCCCTTCATTATTTCATTTTAATGTTACTTTATAAAACTAAGCTAGAAGATATAGGTCAGGAAGGAAAGAAACTAGAACAGCAGACATTCAGATTAAAATAGAAATATTCAAAGTGCCTGTGTGCATAATGTATAACAGTATACAGAACATCTTAATGAACTTATTCTTTATGAATGTTTCAGCTCACAAAATAGACACCCCAAAATCAATTTTATTTCTGTGTGCTAGCTGTGAACAAACCAAAAATAAAGTTAACAACAAAACTTTCAGAGAGGCATACATTAAAAATAACTAACAGAAGAAACCAAAATTTATACTGTGAAAATAGTAATGGCTTGTTAAACTAAATTTGTGATCTAAATACATGGAAAGCCATTTCCTGCTCATAAAAATGGAAACAGTTTAGCTAAGATAGAAATTGGCCTCCAGCTTGGATAATGTCCTATCAATAACCCAGATGTATAGCTGCAGAAATCCACAAACTGATCTTGAAAGTGTATGGATGAAGAGGTACTAGAGATAAAAGATATTTCTAAAAAAATAGCAACTGGGAGGTTAATAATTCCTGCTTTCAAAAAATAGAGCCAAGTTTTTATAAAAATAGCTGCAATGTAGTGAGGACAGTGTATAAACCAATAAGTAGCATTAAGAATTAGGAATAACTCTCTTCTAGTTTGCTTCCTTTTTGCTGTGATAAGCATCATGGCCAAGCATCTTGCAGAGAAAAGGGTTCATTCAATTTACAGACTACAATTCATCATGAAGAGAAGTCTAGCAAGTTTCCTAGCTGTGAGTCTAGAGTCAGTGAGCTCCCATGAGTCTGGTCATCAGATACATTTCTTAATACATCTCAGGCCCACTTTCACAGGGCTAGCAGCACCTACCATGGAGTGGATCCTCCAACATCAATCATTAATTAGGAAAATGCTCCATAGATTTGACTACAGGTCAACATGATGGAGAGAATTTCTCAGCTGAGCTTCTCTCTTCCTAAACACGGCTAAATTTCTGTCAAATTGACAAAAATTAAATATGAAAAAATGTCTTCACAAAACTGTATATTCAACATGCATAACAACATATTTAACTAGAACTTTAAATACAAATATATACAACCTAAATTTCAGCCAACTAATGCATAAATTTAAGCAATCTGCTTAATGAGTCTAAATTCCAACATTGATTCTACTGACAAATTTTTTTAAAAAATCTTTCTATGTGCTAGAAAGCTTTGTACTGGCATAAAACCAGATATGTGAATCAATGGAATTGAATTGAAGACCCTGACATTAAACCACACAGCTATGAACACCTAAATTTGGACAGAAAAGTTAAAAACATACAATGGGGAAAAAAGCATTTTCAAAAAATGGTGCTGGCATAACTGGATGGTGTCATGTAGAATAATGTAAATAGATTCATATTTATCATCCTGTACAAAACTCTAGTACAATGGATCAAAGACCTCAATGTGATTCAATTACACTGAACCTGATAGAAGAGAAAGTAGGAAATAGCCTGCAACACGTTGACATAGGAGACCACTTTCTAAATATAACACCAGTAATATAAACACTGAGAGCATCAATTAATTAATTAGTCCTCTTGAAACTGAGAAGGTTTTGTAAGTCAAAGGATATGGTCAATAAGACAAAACAACAGCCAACTGAAAGGAAAAGATATTTGTCAACCATACATCTGAGAGAGGTTTGATCTCTAAAATATAAAGAACTAAAAAACCTAGACAACAAAATACCAGATAATCAAATTGAAAATGAAGTACAGCTCTACATAAAGAATTTCAACAGAAGAATCTCAAATGTACAAAAGACATTAAAGAATTGTTCAACATTCTTAGCCAATAGGGAAATGCAAATCAAAATCACTCTGAGATACCTTCTTACACATATCAAAATAGCTAAGATCAAAGCACAGATGACAGCCTATGCTGGAGATGATGTTGAGTAAGGGGAACACTCCTCCATTGCTGGTAGGAGTATAAACATATACAGCCACATTGGAAATCAGTATGGCAGTTTATCAGAATACTGGGAATCAATTTACTCTATGATCCAGCAATACCACCTTAGGCATATATGCAAAGGATACACATATTCATACTATCAGGATATTTGCTCAACTATGTTCATAGTAGCACTATTCATAATAGTCAGGACCTGCAAACAACCTAGATTCCACACAACTAGAAAATGGATACAAAAAATGTGATTGATTTATATAATGTAGTATAACTCAGTAGAAAAAATGATATCTTGAAATTTCTATGCAAATGGACAGAACTAGAAAAAACATTCTGAGTGAGCTAATCTAAACCCAGAAAGACAAACACAGTATGTACTTATTCATAAGTGGATATTAGACATAAAGCATAGAATAAGAAGACTATAATCTACAACCCCAGAGAAGCTAAGTAGCAAGAAGGCTACTAAGAGAAACATCCATAAATCCCCATAGGAAGGGAAATAGATAAGATCTACTGAGTAAATTGGGAGCATGGGGGAGGAAATCAAAAGTGGAGGTGGGAAGAGAACATGAGGAAACAGAATGGTATGGTTGGGAGGGGGACAGAGAAGGAGAGCAAAGAAACAGATATCATGATACTTGAGAGATGATGCAGAGGTTAAGAGCACTGGCTGCTCTTCCAGAGGAACTGAGTTCAATCCCCAGCAACCACATGGTGACTCACAACCACCTGTAACTTGATCTAGGGCCCTCTTCTGGCTTGTAGGCAGAACACTTTATACATAATAAATATTTTTTTAAAAAAGAAGAAGATTTAGCTAAAGCAATAGGAGAACAAAAGAACTCCCCTTACCTATTCAACATAGTTCTCAAAGTTTTAGCCAAAGCAATAAGAGAATAAAAGGAGATTAAGGAGGTACAAATTGGAAAAGAAGAAGTGAAACTATCTCTATTTGCATATGATATGATTGTATACCTAGGTGACCCACAAAATTCTACCAGGGAACTTCTACAGCTGATAAAGTCCTTCAACAATGTAGCAGCATACAAGATTAATTAAAAAAAAAAAAACAAGTAGCTTTTCTATACACTAAAGACAAACAGGCTGAAAAAGAAATAAGGAAATCATCACCTTTTATAATAGCTGCAAGTAGCATTAAATATCTTGGTGTAACTATAATCAAAGAAGTAACAGATCTATTTGACAAAAACTTTAAATCATTGGAGAAAGAAACTGAAGAGGATTTCAGAAAATGGAAAGACCTCTCATGCTCCTGGATAGGTAGGATCAACATAGTAAAAATGTCAATCTTAACAAAAGCAATCTACAGATTCAATGCAATCCCATCAAAATCCCAACATAACTTTTTACAGACCTAGAAAGAACAATACTCTAGTTCATTTGGAATATCATGAAAGCCAGGATTGCCAAAACAATTCTGCTCAACAAAAGAACCTCAAGATGCATCACCATTACTGACTTCAAGCTACACTATAGAGCTACAGTAATAAAAACAGCCTGGCAGCTCAGTGTACAGAATTGCCATAAGTATCAAATAGAAACACATTAAGAACAAATAATGATTATTATGCTAATTTAGGCCTTGTTTGACCTTTAAAATAAATCATTCTAATTAAGTATTTAAACAGAATGTAAAATCAGCATTTTAATGTAGATGAATATGTACTAAAATATTCACTACCTTATCATATTGAAAACACTCTACAAAAAGGGAGGTGAAGAGAGTCTTCTTGACAAGATGAAGATCATGTATGTGAAACCTACAGTAATACTGCAATTAATGATAAAGTAGCTGATAGGAAAATGTTACCATGACAATTTCATTCTTTGCTGATTAGCATGTGAAATGACTCAGGGAAAAGAAATAAATGTATTAAAAAGAAAGTACATTTTAGGCAGTGCGTCTGCATTTGTTAAAAATTTCAGGACATAAAAATAAGTACAAGTGACTAAAAGGCACTTAAAAAAATTGCTCAACATTTTTAGCCATCAGAGAAATGTAAATCAAAACAATTCTGAGATACCACCTTACACCTGTCATAATGGCTAAGATAAAATAATACACAAAAGAAAAACAAATGATAATCTATGCTGGAGAAGATGCAGAGCAAAGAGAACACTCCTCCATTGTTGGTGGGACTGTAAATTTGAACAGCCACTCTGGAATGCAGTATGGCAGTTCCTCAAAAAACTGAGAATCAATCTACCCAATATCCAGCAATGCCTCTATTGGGCATATAACCAATATAATTCATACCCCAAAGGTGTTCAACTATGTTCAGAGCAGCAGCATTTATAATAGTAAGAACCTAGAAAAAACCTAGATACCCCTCAACGAAAGAATGCATTCATAAACTGTGATATATATACACAATGGAGTACTACTCAGCAGTAAAAAAGAATGACATCCTAAAATCTGCAGGAAAATGGATGGATTTGCAGGATATCCTCCTGAGTGAGGAATCACAATCCCAGAAAGATATGCAGGAGATGTACTCACTCATAAGTAAATTTTAGACAAAAAGCAAAGAATATCTAAGCTGTAAAACAAACCCCTGAACAGCTTGGGATCAGAAGGAACTTAAATGAGACAGCCAGGGATTCTCCTAGGAGGAGAAAATGGAATCTCGTTAGCAAATTGGGATCATAACAGGTAGCAATCAAGAAGAGATGGTAACAAATCATGAGAAAAGGAGATGGTTGAGTGAAAGGAGCAACAAAGAAGGAGAGAAAATAGATGGATATCTTGATAGAGGAAGTCAATGCAGGGTTGGAAGGAGACTGGGTTCTAGGGAAACCCCCAGGAACACACAAGATGTCCCTGGATAGGTCACCAACTATTAATGGAGGGAGTGCCTAAACAGGACTTCCTCTATAATCAAATGAACAACCACTCTAAGTGTCATCACAGAACCTACACCCAACAAAGAATGGAGGTGGAGGCAGAGATCCATGGATGATCACTGGGACAAGCTCCCCTACCAGCTGAAGAGTAGAGAGAAGAATCTGTATGAACAAGGAGTTAAGAAGTATGAGGAGAAGTCTCTTAGAGATGACAGCCAGGAGCACACTGAATGAAAAACATTCCCTGGGGAACATAGGACAAATAGCTTAGTCTTCCAAGGGTAGGCAACTGTTGATTAGCATGGGCAGTATGTAGATTCTGGAGGGGTAGAATCAGACTGTGTTCCTGTAAATGGGCTGGCACCTTGGAGCCCATTCCTTGCAGAGGAATGCCTAACCCATCCTTGATATTGGGATGAGAAAATCGGGCCTACCTGGAGTGGATATGCCATGCTGAGCAGAATCACCTTTGGACTTTTGGGGGAGGGGACCGGGGAATGGGGAATGGGGTGGGGAGAGGCTGAAGGCAGATTGAGAGAGATTGGGAAGAGGTAAGGATGGGTGAAAGAGGGATACATGAAAAAAGACCTTTTAAAAATAATAATAATAATAATAATAATAATAATAATAATAATAATAAGAAGAAGAAGAAGAAGCTAGAGAAAGCTTTAAACACCAGGGAGTCTTGTTAATATGAATCATTGTGCAAGTTAGTGTTAGTGTGCATTATTTCTCTGTCATTTGCTTCTCACAACAATAAAATTCTGAGAGGCCTGCCTGATGCATGGGTATTATTGGTCTCATTTTATATAAAATAAAGTGTTAAAAAAGAAAAAAACAAGAAACAGATATCTTGATGGAGGGTGTTATTTGGGGGTTAGGTAGAAACCTGGTGCTAGGGAAATTCCCAGGAATCTATAGGGATGACCCCAGCTAAGACTCCAAGCAATAGTAAAGAGGGTACCTGAACTGGCCTTTCCTCTAATCAAATTGACGATCACCTTAATTGTCATCATAAAACTTTCATCTAGCAACTGATGAAAGCAGATGCAGAAATCTGCTAATCCACAGCTAAGCACTGTGCTGAGATCCTAGTCTAGTAGAAGAGAGGGGAAAGGGGATTATATGAGCAAATTTGGGAAGATCATAATAGGGACACCTACAGAGAGAGTTTACCTTAGCTACTGGGAGCTCACTGACTCTGAATTGACATATGGGGACCTGCGTGGGACCTAATTAGGCCTTTTGAATTTAGATGACAGTTTTATGGCTTGAGACACTTGTGGGGCCTCTGGCAGTGGGACTAGGATTTATCCCTAGTGTATAAACTGGCTTTTTGGAGCCTATTCCCTATAAAGAAACACCTTGCTCAGCCTTGATACAGGGAAGGGAGGGGCTTGGTCCTGCCTCAACTTGATAAGCCAGGCTTTGTTTACTCCCATGGGAGGCTTTATTCTATCTGAGCTGCTGTTGGAGGTGGGGCGTAGTGAGAAATGGGGAAACTGAGGGATGAATGGGAGGAGAAGAAAAACAGACTGTAGTTTGTACATAAAATAAAAAATGGTAAAGAAAAAAATTAAAATATCTTCATGTAATATTAAAAATAATTGAAGTTCTAATTTGAAACTTCAGCATAGATAAGCCTTACAAACATGCTACTTAGAAGAAGGTACTTATAAAATGGAGAAGGGTGATTTTCTAATCTGCAAAGTGCAGAAATAAAGTACAAAATGTATGGTAATGTTATCCAAAAATGGGACCACTGAATTCTTAGATGTACATGACAACCAATAAAAATACATTGGACAGCATTGCTATGAGGTACAAAGCCATGAAATTTACAATCCCATTATCCAGTGTCTGTAAAATATAAAGTTCTTGGCCAGTGTGGTTGGTTTAGGAGTTTTTGGACGGTTTGATTCAGTGAGGAAAAAAAAAAGTTCAACTTATAGGTGATTTAGATTTAGCTGATCAAACACTTGTGCATGAATTCATACAACACTGGCTAAAGTTTATGGGGAAATTGGTTTACATATAAAACTAAGTTTAAACTAAGGTACAACTTATATTACATAAGACCAACACAACATAATATTGACACTGTTAGTGAGGGCCCTCTAGATAAACATAACTGGTAGAATGGATATATGTGGAAGGGAGTGGGGTAGGGGTGATTCTGGGACTGAGTATGCTTGCAAGAAATTTACTGAATACATTAAAGCAATATGGTTAAAATATTTCAACAATACTATAGTTGAAATTTTCTCTGATCTGTCTGGTCTGGCTTAGCTCTGAGGCCTGGAACTGCAGTCTCGTAGCTGCTTAGTTCCAAAAAAATCACACAAAGGTTTATATTAATTATAATATGTGGCCTGTGGCTCAGGCTCAATACGATCTAGCTCTTATAACTTAATTCAACCCATTGTTAGTAATCTATGTGTTGCCATGTATTCCACGATTTTACCTGTGTTCCATTATATCTTGTTTTCTAGGCAGCAGCTTGCAGCTTCTCCCTGACTCTGTCCCCATTTATCTTTATTTCTGCTTGGATTTTCCATCTGCCTCTAAACTGGCTTGCAGTAGGCAAAGCTGCTTTTTTATTAACAAATTGTAATGAAGTATAAGAGAGTAAAGAAAAACATCCCATACCACTTCCCCTTTTCTGTGTAATCAAAAAAGGAAGTTTTAGCTTTAACATACTAAAATTATATATAACAATACAGTCAACAAATATCTAGTCTGTATTTAGCAAAATTGAAGAAAATATTGTATAATCTGTCCTATTTTTGTGAGGCTAAAGTTTTATATCTAATTTACCGTTTATCATAACTAAGAAAAATTATAACTATCTAGTCTTTAATTTCATCCAAGACCACAGAAGATATAATATTGCCTGAGTAAGCAGCTTCCAAAATTCTAGAAATGACAGAGACATCTGGTTGCCTGACAGTCACCTAAAGTTTCTATACAATGTTGGGGCATCTATTTTCAGTCTACAGGCCTAGATTCTCTAGTATACCTTTCAGTGAAGCAGAATATTTGAAGGACTGCTCTGCCCATTCTGGCATAGTTTGTCAGTCACTTCTCCCTGAGTTCTTCAGAATGTCTGGCAAAACAGAAACCTGAAGGACCATCTCAACTTGTTCTTACAAAGTTCAGTGGTCATTTCTTGTGGGTTTTGCATGTCCAGTTTATACAGAATAGTGTCAAGCCATCTAGATAAGAGCAATTTCTTGCCCAGTGGGTAACTTTTGCCACAAAGAAAGTAAACTCCATATGGAATTTCTTCAGTGCTCATCATCCTTTTGAAGTAGATTGGTGCTGCTAGTAGCACACATATCTGTTTAACTGTTCACAAAAGTCTAAGTTTTTAATACATTTTAAATGCCATATTCTGTAGGTCTTTAAAGTGAAGATTATTGAATTGAAATATATCTTTGTATATCTAAAAATAATCTAACATGACTACAATATTGATTATCATAGATGATTAATCTGCATTCCTTAATTATACATTATAATTTTAAAGAATTTTAATAAACATTTCTTAAACAAGATTAGAAATGTACATAAAGTATAACAAAATGGGCCTTAAATTTGTATCAATAAACCTAAATCCATATCAATGTAAAACATTTTAAACTAGTGGTTACTTTTTAAGAATACACTGTATACTCAATAATCTACCCTTTTATCCTATCATACCTATCTCTCCTTTCTTTTTAAAAACAGATTATGACCAATAACAATTTACAATAAACCTTCTTTAAATAAAAACAACCATTTAGGGAATTTTGGCATAGCTTAGTCTTATAGCACAATACCTATATTAAACCACAGAGGCCAAAACCCCAGTAGATTCTCCTTCTACAAGGCTGAGTGTGTCAGCAGTTTCTTTGTGCTCCTAAAGGTCTAGAGGTTCAGTAGGTAGATACTGGTCTTCAGCCCAGAAACTTTGTTAAATACCAGTTACATAATCAGCAGTGGCAGCAACAGAGTAATTGAACTCAACTTCTAGTTGGAAGTTCAACTGCCAAAAAGCTAATTTCTCCTTTGCTGTCCTTTTTAACTAGGCAATAATTTTGTTCTTAAGGAAGATTTTGCTGCATTCTTATATGATGGTAGTTATGTATTGACCCCTCCCCATTCTCTAGTCAGTGCCTCAGGCATAAAAGGAACCTATAAATACAGAATAATTTTTTTATATAAGTGAACAAAATGCAACACCCTGAGAACCGCTTATTAACAAACTGACTAGTTGTAAAGCATGCTATAAAAGGCATATAAATATCTACTTGTGAGGATCCAGTTGATTCTGAACTTTATGATACTGGAAAGGATGTAGAAAAAGAAGGGGAATGCTCAGGCACACAGGTAACATGTTCTGTAGGGCATCCCTTAGTCATGATGTCTAACTAGATAAGATAATTCAGAGATTAATACCACTTTGTACTACAATCAGTTCCTAGAAGTGACCAGCAAGAAAATGAGCCATGATATTACTGCTTTTTCTGAAATGGCCCCCATCATATACAACAGGGGCCCCTGGGGAAGCAGCTTAGGACTGAAGGAATTCTATACCATTTTGAAGCCACAATTCAAGAACAATATCAAGAAGTAACTTTCTAAATGACATGGGGAAGTCTATGTAGTAGACAGAAATGTGGATATGACATGAACCTGGTAAACAAAAGGGTCACCATGTCAAAAGGAGTACTTGTGAAACCATGCCTGAGCTATACCTGGGAAGCAGTTGTTCATTCCCCATCCACACCCATCTAGGCAGTGTTTTTTTTTTTAATGTTTTGAATTGATATCTTCCTAACACTGTCTTTGTCCTAGAATTAACTGACCCTGTGCCACTCACTTTTTATTCCTAGAGAAGATTACTTAAATACAGCCCATACTTCTCTTCCATATCTGTTTCATTTCTGGTCTCTGCTCAAGTGTGCAGATTCAAATACACACCTCTGAGAACAGTTTGATAGATGAGTGGGCTTTTGAAAGTTTAAACTATACCCTTGTCATTATTTATAACTTTCCATCCTAATAATCCACCATTTTTTGCTTTGCATACATAAAAAAGTTACCTTTTAACTATTCCAGATAAAATTTTTATACAGCTCCTAACCGCCTCATTCACTTTCTCTTTAAGTTTCTCTTTTCAAATCCTGTTATCTCTTCAGGCATTGAACATAATTTTTCTCCCCTTGTTAGTGAACTGCCTTGTTAACTCTGATTCTGATTCTTTTTTCGTGCAGGGGTATTTGTTCATGCTTACGATCTAGAGCTCACCTCCAAGGCATTGAGTCGAATGTCTGTATGGTGCCTCATCAGTGATAAATCTCTCACTTTATTCTTGGCGGCAGCATCTTCTGTATCATTTCATTTTCACTTCTGCCTGATACTTCATTTCATTTTTGCTATTGCAGTGAAATTATTTCATCTCATCTTCAGTTAAACATAAAGCATCCCCTCTCTTTCTTTTCCCTGCTCTCCACTCTCTCAACCTTGAGATTCACCTTCTGCAGAGATTCACTTTAACTATTAATATATATATAATATTTCTGGCAACAACATTTGCATGATTGTATCAAGTGCCTATGACTGACAAAAGCTACATTCCTGGAGGTGTGAAAAAGATTTTGCTTTGAGTTTGAAGTCATTGCTAGGTCAGACTTATTTCTGTTCTCAAGCAGTTTATTGTTCACTATAAAATTTAAGATATGTTTTTTGTTTCTATGGTGAATAAAATTAACTATATTACTAAATAGAATGAAACTATGTGGCTGAAAGTGATAAGTTCTCAAGTGCTTGCATGGCATTCTGAATGTTGATTTTGGTATGGGAGGGGGATCACTTGGGTTGTAACGTGCAAAGCACCTAAGGCAGAGTTTCCTGGGGAGAAGTGCAGATAAAGGACTACGACTATGTAATTTCACTAGACAGGATTTTTATAAACCATATTTGTTTATGAAAATTACATTATAGGAATTTATCATTAAATCAGTATTAGGTACATTTTTGTACTCAGTGTAGTTTTAGAGAATTTCATGTTTCTTTATGGAAGTATAGCTGATGACCCACCTTAACAAAAAGATTTTATTTTATTCAGGTATAAAGTCATTTTACTCTTTTGGAAAGTGATGGCATCAAATCACCTGGGACCTGAAATAAAGTATTTGACTCTGATGTTCTAAGTTGATGCACAGAAAGTTTTCTTCTGTGACCATGGGGAAGAAAATGTGGCTTCTGACCAGTGATGGATGGCAGAATCTTTTCATTTACCTGTTTACAAGAAAGAACCTCAGAGCTCTTTTTCTCCTCCACAGCTACTTTAAACAAATGTCTTTTCTTTTCTCTGCATTCTACTAATTTTATCAAGCAAGATATCTATACTATTGACTTAGGATAAGTGTTGTCAATGTTCTTCCAGAAGGCCCAAAATTCCATAAGACTCAGGATCAAAATGAGTTATTGGCCATTTTAAAATTACATAAAGTAGCAATACAAAGATTTCAGTTTCCACATGCTGTGCAGAGGGCTACACAATAAACCAGGAGCCAATCATGTGTGACCCAGGTCTAGCAGCCAGTCATGGGTGTCCTTATGCTCCTCTATCTGCCAAGCCATATCACTTTATGTTTCAAACTTTTCAGTGCTGGAATTAAAGGCATGTGTACTCCCAAGTACTAGGAGCAGAGGCATGGGATCCCAAGTGCTGGGATTAAGGATATGTGCCAACACCACCAGGGGCTGTTTCTGTCCTGGATTTGGATCAATGTCATGTGCCTTGTCTGGTCTTGTACTCACAGAGATCCAGATAGATCTCAGTCTCTGCCTCCCAAGTGTTAAAATTAAAGGCATATGCCACCACTTCCTGACCTCTATGTCTAACTGTGTAGGTAGATTTGTCCTCTGATCTTCAGGCAAGCTTTATTAGATATAGAAAATATTATATTTTTTTCTCAAAAATAAAAATTTATAACTAATATGAAAAAATTATATAAAAGTATATAACTTGTATCTATATTATATATAGGCAATAATTACATCAATAATGCCTAGTCTATTAACAATTAACAAATTCAGAGAAATACTCCATTATTTATCCTATTTTGGTGAGTCCAAATTGTTGTACCTAATTTACTTTTTATCCTAACTTGTGCTACCAACTAAAAATTATCTTTTGTTATCTCTCAAACTTATACACTTTACATCTCTTTAATGAGTTTCTTTACTGAATATATAACTAGAAAAACTATCATTATAACTATCTAGTCTTCAACTCCATCAGAAACCCGAGAAAGAAAGAATGGTAGCTGAATAAGCAGGAAGTAACATCAAGCAACTGCAAAAAACCTGACAGAAATGACATAAACATCTGGCTGTCTGGACAGTCACCCTAGGTTCCTCCGTAATGCTAGGGCTTCCATCCTTAGCTTAAAGGCCTAGCATATTTCCTTCAAACGCCCCTTGATTTTATCTGTCTCAGATTCCCTCCCTAAATGCCATCTCCCTTCCTCTCCCCACTATATCCTCCCATTTTCATTCTTCCATTCCTGCTCTGCCCATAACATCAGTTCTATTTTCCATCCCTGGGAGATCCATGTATCCATCTTAGCCTCATCCTCTACACCTAACCTCTCTGGGTCTATGGATTATTATTAATAACAATATCCATATAGAAACAAATTCATATTCTAATATATTCACAGTTCAATGTATTGTTCAAGCATCCTCAGAGAAGCTTCTTTTTGTAGCATACAGGAAGAAAACCAAGACTAAAAGCCAGACATCATACACACATACACACATGCATGTGAACACGCACATATACATAGAGAAAGAAAGAGATGCAGAGAGAGAAAGAATCAGAGAAGCAGAGAGAGAGACAGAGAAACCTAGGAATACACCACTCCAACCCCCCGAAGTTTAGGAAACACTGTGGAAGAGGAGGGGAAAAGATGTAAGATTCAGAGCAGACAGTGGACACCTGGAGATCAAGGACCTCTAATTTAACTGAACAAAGCTCATAAAAATTCACAGAGACTGAAATATCCGATATAGGGCCTGAAAGGGTTTGCACCAGGTCCTCTGCATATATATTTTAGCTTTCGGTTTAGTGTTTTTATGGGACTCCTGAGTGTGTTAATGTGTGGGCCTCTAATTCTTCTGCCTTCTCTAGGGCTGTTTCTCTTTTGTTGGTTTGCCTTGTCCAACCTTGATGTAATTGTTTTTGTTTTATTTTATATTTTATTGTGTTTTAAGGTTTTGTCATCTTTTAGAAGCTTGTTCTTTTTAAATGAAAGCCAGAAAGGGAGTGGATCCAGATGGGAGGGGAGGTGGAGAGAAAATGGGAGGAATAGAGGAGGTGAGACTGTAATCAGAATATATTGTATGAGAAAGGATCTATTTTTAATAAACAGGGGGAGAGGAAATGTTTTATCGATGAGTTTAAGTGAAAACTTTTTATTTTCATTATTTTTATTTGTAATGTCTCTAAACCGATTTAGTATGTCTGAGTAGCTCTTTTCCAATTCTGAGTAGGGTCATTCAGAAGGCTGCAGACACTTACAAAATCACTGCAGATTTTATTATATTTGTAGTCCATGTAGTAATACTAAAATTATTATGTTTGAGTATAAAACAAAAAGTTTCAGTGTAATAAGCCTCAGGGACATAGAACGACGTATAATCAGTCACCTTCAATCATGTCTTCTACATCAAAGTTTTCAATATAAGACAATATCTTTTTCATATCTTGCAAAGCAAGAGTTACTTTCATATCTGTAAATCTGATATTCATTCCCGTGTGTGTGTGTTCATCTTAGCCCTTGGCAGTGTTGACTACCTTCCTCCTTGGAGCATCCCAACTCCTCTGGTTCCACTTTCTCTCCGTTTCCATCCATCACTAGTGTTTCTTGATGAAGCTTAATCTTTGTCCATTCTCCACTGTCAGATCATGATTTAGTAACAAGCTCCCTCTTGATTTTTTTCTACCCTCACTTCTTTGAAGGTTCTATCATTCTCCA
The DNA here is from genome assembly GCA_004025045.1 of Sigmodon hispidus. Classification (NCBI taxonomy): domain Eukaryota; kingdom Metazoa; phylum Chordata; class Mammalia; order Rodentia; family Cricetidae; genus Sigmodon; species Sigmodon hispidus. The sequence goes on from PVIH01006968.1 coordinate 57,215, forward strand.
TATCTTTATATGTGCCTTAAATAACTTGCAGTTTTAATGCCATCTTTTTTTATGGTTTACAGTTTTTAGATTTGTTTATATTTTTCCTGCCTAAAGCACTTTAATTTTATTTTCCCTTAATATATTTTATTTATATTATATAAAAATTTAAATGTTTTGATATTTCCCCTCCCCCAAGTCCTTCCAGCTTCTTCTCCTACCCAACTTCAAATTCATTATCATTATCAAAAATAATAAACAGAAACCCAATACAACAACAAAACTGCCCTCAAACAAACAAACAAACAAAAAACCCAAACAGGAAAAAAACAAAATAAAACAAAACCCAGAAAACATCTGTAACCAAATAAAATCACACACAAAAGAAAGAAGAAAAGAAAGAAAAGAAAAGAAAGAGACAACTGCCCATTATATGTTGACCTGAGCATGAGGTCTTCCCTGGAGTGGTTGGTGTAGAGAAAACTGATTTTTTTCTATCCAGCAATTATTTATTATTATTATTATTATTATTATTATTATTATTATTATGCCTCTCTGAAAGTCATATTTATTTATTTAAAATTTATTTTTATTACGAATAACATCTCATTTTTTTATCCATGTATCCCCTTGTTCAAACTCGCTTCCCTCTCCTGCCCCTCCCAGTCACTTTTCCCCATCTCCTCATCTCCTCCCCAGCAAGGGCAGGAAGACCCAAGGTCCCAAGGTGGCTTAGTTCAGCATCTATTCCAGGCAGATCAGCTTTCCTCATCCCAATATCAAGACTGGATCAGGTGTTCCTCTGGAGGGAATCTATCCAGCAATTATAAACAACAGTTCACTTGTTAACCTTTACCCTAATGGCTAGGCTTTCATTTATTCATTAATTCGTTTACAAATATAATACAATAAAACAAAAACTATCACACTGAAGTAGGATAGGACAAACCAAGAGAGGGCCTAAGAATCAGAGACCCATTCATTTACTCTCACACTCTGTAATCCCATAAAAACACCAACCTGGAAGTTCTAATATATATGTGGAAAACCTGGTACAGACTCTTGTAGGCCCTGTGCATGCAGCTTTAGTCTCTGAAAGTTCAAATGAGCTTTGTTCATGTTGATTAGAGGGCCTTGTTTTCCAGAGTTTCTCTCCATTCAAGTTAGGAATATGCTCTTGCTTTTTATTATGTTGAGGTATGTTCCTGGTATTCAGTATTCCTAATCTCTTTAGGACTTTTATCATGAAGTGGTGCTGGGTTTTGTCAAAGTCCTTTATGCTTCTAATGAAGTGATCATGTGTGTGGGTTTTTGCTTGTTTGTTTTGTCTTTCAGTTTGTTTATGTGGTCGATTATATGCATCAATTTACATTTGTTGAATCATCCCTACATCTCTGTGATGAATCCTGCTTGATCACAGTGGATGATCTTTTTGACATGTTCTTGCATTTGGTTTGCATGTAATTTATAAGGTGTTTCATTTCGATATTCATGGTGGAAATTAGTCTATAATTCTCTTTCTTTGTTGAGTCTTTATGTTGTTTGAGTATTGGGATAATTGAGATATTGTAAGATGAACTGGTCAATGTTCCTGCTGTTTCCATTTTGGGAAATAATTTGAGGAGTATTGGCATTAACTATTCTTTGAAAGTCTGATAGAATTCTGCTAAAACCATCTTGCCCTGTTTATTTTAGGGGCAAGGGAAACTTTTAATTTGTGTCCCTTATATTAAATTATATTTATTTAATATAAATTAAATTTATATTTCATTAGGGGTTATAGGTATGTTTAATTGTATATATGACTTTGATTTAACTTTGGTAAGTGGTATGTATTAAGAAAAGTATTGATTTACTTTAGACATTCCAGTTTTGTGGAACATAGGTTTTTAAAGTACATTCTTATGATTCTCTGGATTTCATCAGTTTCTTTTGTGTACTACTTCTCATTTCTAATTTTGTTAATTTAGATATTTACTTTCTGTCTCTTAGTTAATTTGGGTAATGTTTTGTCAATTGTATTGATTTTCTCAAAGAACCAATTCATTGTTTTATTGATTTTTTTGTATTCTTTTTTATTTCTATTTTATTCATTTCAGGCTGGAGTGTGACTAATTCTTGTCATCTACTCCTTTTGGGTGTGATTTCTTCTTCTCTAAAGCTTTAAAATGTAAGGGTAAGCTGCTGGTATGAGATTTCACCAACTCTTATTTTTGTTTTAATGTAGGCACCTAATGTTATAAACTTGACTATTTGAACTGCCTTGTGTTCCATAAGTTGGGGTATGTTGTATATTAATTTTAATTGAATTTTGGGAAGCCTTTAATTTCAGTCTTAATTAATTTGTCTTAACCCATTTTTCATTTGGTAGAGAGTTATACAGTTTCCATGAGTTTGTAAACCTTCTCTTGTTTCTGTTGTTGATATCCAGTTCTAATCTAATCCAGTTCTGTGGTCAGAAAGGATTCAGTTGTTATTTCAATTTCTTTGTATCTGTTGAGATTTGCTTTGTGTCTAAGTATATGATCAATTTAAGGTATATCCTTTTGTATTTTAGTGACCTCTTAAACTTAAGGTGTCTAACACTGAGCAGTTTATCTTTTACTGACTGCTACAGTCAAATATATTCTTATTGGTGCTTTGTTTTAGTAAGGAACCATTTGAATCTTCAAACTGCCTTTGTCAAAATCAATAGATTATAAAATTTAAATGAGATAATAAATTATATATCTGTAAATATTTTATTAAAAGCATTTATCCAAAGAAACACATGTTAAAAATATTTGTGAATCAATTATTTATATCAGAATCAGATATTTATTTGAACAAATGACTAATATAAAAATTCAATTAATATGTAAATGGTACATTAAAATTATCATTGTATTTTCATTTTTACATGATAGCACATAGTTCTTTTAGGATGCTTAGCAAATAGAGAAAGGCAAGAAGAATCACTTTGTCCTAATTACTACTAGCTACAAGTATTTTCTTATATTTTATAGAACTATTTTGAACATAATTTAGACTGTATTACATTAGTTATTAATATTATTTGTTGAATATATGTTTCAGTGTTCAGGTTCCAAAGACTGTACCTTTTATTGCACATAGGATTAAATAGGAGAAAAGGGGCCTGTGATCTGGAGCTTTTGATCAGGGATTGAGGAAGCTAGCCTTGACCTTAACAAGTTAATAGGCACAAATCATATGTGAATGGAAGGGCCATAAGTTTCCCTTGCTGAGATAAAAGAATGACTCCCTTTTCAGCTAACAGGAACTTTCCCCCAGCACTGGAAGGAAGAAAGGTTCTTATCCAAATACCTGACCTTGGGAATAGGACTAAAATTTACGAGCATTTTTTTATTCCCCAAGAGGATAAGCACTGAGCTGTTTCCTAATTGTATCTCTTTGTGTCTTAGTCTTAATAAATAGGCCTGTTCCCTTTATAACACTCCCAAAGGGGAGGGTTCTGATGTCTTACTCTTTTCCCAGTATACTATACCATTCTGATTTCTCTAAGTTTGTTAACTCTTGCTCTTAATGGCCTCAGGTGTTGTTGTATGTTTTTTTTGGCCTGTTTGGGTCCGGAGATTTGTGACCTGGTGCGCGTGTGGCGCCGGCAATTTGGAACCTGGTTTGTGCGCCCGCGGCTTTTGTCCCCCAAAATAAATTACACGCTTATATACTTTAATACTGTTTGGCCCATGTCTTATGCCCATTACTAGCTAACTCTTTCTTCTTAAATTAACCCATTTCTGTTAATCTTCCCGCCACGTGGCTCAGCTCGTGGCTGGCCGGTACCTCTTACATGTCTGCTCCTCTTGGGGGTCTGATATAGAGTGACTAACTGTACCCTCCTTCTACCTGGCTGCCTCTGATTCTCCACCCACATCTACGGTGCCCTGCATGGGTCCAAACAGTTATTTATTTACATCGTACAGAGATCATTCCACCACACTCAGGCTCTGGTTTTGAATTGTAGACATTTCATCCTTTGGATTATCTGCGTCTAGTAAATCTCTAACTTTTCTGTTCTTTCTGTAATTAGGAGGGCACAATGGGTTCTGAGGTGGGCACCTCAAGGCACCTGGTTCTGAGGTGGTGGGTATTTTTTTCCACAGAATTATTTTGTTTAGAAAAGCTGGAAAGGGGAAATAGAAATTTCCTGAGCAAATTGGGATCATACATGGGGAGGGAGCAAGGGGATGTGGGAAAGGACATGAGAGACTGGGATGATTGCAGGGGAGGGGCAACAGAGAGGGAGAATAAAGAAATAGCTATCTTGATAGAGGAAGTCATTGTAGAGCTAGAGAGGAACCTGGTTCTAGGAATACACCCAAGAACTCCCAAGATGACCCAGTATAAGACTCCAAGCAGTAGTGGAGAGGGTGCCTAAACTGACCTTTTCCTATAGTCAAATAAATGGCCATCTTAATTGCTCTTATAGACCTTCTTCATTCAGCAACTGATGGAAGCAGATGCAGAGATTCACATCTAAGCACTGGGTCTAGCTCCTGGTCTAGCTCAAGAGAGGGAGGAGAGAGTATATGAGCAAAAGGATCAAGATCATTATGAAGAGAACCATGGAGACAGCTGACCTGAGCTATTGAGAGCTCACTGGTTCTGAAGTAACAGCTGAGGAACCTTCATGGGAAGGAACTAAGCTCTCCTAATATGAGTGGCAGTTGAACTGCTTTGGCAGTTTGTGGAGCCTCCTGCAGTCAAATCAGAGTTTATTCCTGGTGTGTGAAATGGCATCTAAGAGCCCATTCCCTATGGAAGAACACCTTGCTCAGCCTCAATACTGGGAGATGAGTCTTGGTTCCACCTCAACTGGATATGCCAGACTGAATTTAGTCACCCTGGGAGTCCTTACCTCATCTGAGAAAAGAATTGGGAGGTGGGGTGAGGAGAAACTGGGGGAGGATTGAGAAGAGGGGTGTGAGGGGGAACAGTGGTGGATATGATTTAAATATTAAATAATTTTTAAATAAATAATAAGAAAGAAAGAAAGGAGACACCAGACTAGGAGGATTCTGGAAGCAGAAGAGCATTGTGGAAGATGCCAACCAGAGGCAGAGGACGAAGTATGATCATGTTGCTCTAAGAGAAGATACCGAGCCAAATGGATAAATGTGAATAAGACTCATGAGTTAGTTTCAGAGTAAGTGTTAGCAAGTAATAAGCCTGAGCCATATGCCAAACAGTTTATAATTAATATAAGGTTTTGTGTGATTGTTTGGGATTGAATGACTTTGAGACCAGACTGGCTGGACAGAGAACTTCTGGCTACAAAGGAGATTATTAAAAATATTCTCTTTTAATAATAATTTCTGTGAACTATTTATATCACAGTGTTGATGTCCATTTAATACTGGACTATTAGCATTTAATGAAATGCTTTTAAATGAGTGAATAGGCCTAATTTAATGTTAGTGTAGTCATAAAAGGCTGCAGACTAACATTACTGGAACCAGGCCTCACCCTTACAATAGCCAGGAAAAGCCACAGACTGACTGTACCATTTGAGGGACCAATCAGAATTAAGACAAATAAATACTAAATGCTCCAAGACCATTAAGGTAGCTTACGTATAGGTTGCCAATTTCCTTGCAGAAATGCCAGTACCAATCACTGACAGAATTTTGGTTTCCTCACTCCTGCCCAATCAGGAGTTCAAACCCCATCTGAATCTGGAATTCCCCTGCCTCCCCATCCTTTGCTCCTTAGAAACCCTGCCTCAAATGAGCTCTAGACTTTCCCTGATCCAACAGCTGTTTAAAAATGAACAGAGAGCCCAAGCTAGCTTTCAATAAAGTCTATTTTTTTTTGCATAGGATCTCCAATTCCTGATGATCTCTGGGGGCTCATGAACTGGACATAACAATAGTACACTCTGTCACTCCAAACTGAATTCTGATTCTACTGGGGACTTCATAAAAAAAAATAAATTCCTAAAAGATGAATCTACAGTTAATTCAACAGAGAATATAAAGCTATAGTTTTGTTTCACTATAGAGCAAAAAGGCAATCTTCCATATTTGCATAAATAGCATTTGAATAAGAATGGGAAGCATGAGCCAGGCATTTTTGTTGAATTTACTTTATTTTGCCTATAAAGTAAAGACATATTTTTCTTTCAATACTATGGTCCAATGAAATAACATAGAAACAAGAATTATATGCAAAAAATGTCTTTTCTTGTCTGTGATGACAATTTGGTGATAAATTGAATGTTTTTAATGATAATATGCATACACATATGTTGTTTATCAAGAAATGGGTAATTAGTACATGGAGAGAATGATAGTAATGTGGGATGTCTTTCTGTATGCTGTGACAATCTACTTCAAAAAGATGATGGGCATCAAAAAAATGTCATATAAAGTTTATTTTCTTTGTGAAAACAGCCACTAAATAAAAGAATGTTCTTGTCGTAACTGCTTAACAATATGCTATATAAACTAGAATACAATAGCCATGAAATAGTGACCTCTAAAACTTAGCCAAAACAAGCCAAAATAATCCTTCACACTTCTACTTCATAGAGATGGCCAGATATTCTACAAAACACAGGAAAGCAACCAATAAACTATGCCAAAATATGCAAAATAGTCCTTCAAATTTTCTACTTCAATAAAAGCTGGTCATAAGCTAAAAACAGATGCCCTGACATTACAAAAACCCCAAAACAAGCAAACAAAATCTTTAGATGATTGTCCAGGCAACAAATGTCTGTCATTTCCAAAATTTAAAAATTACCTAAAATATACTTTGTTTACTCAAATAATATTATATTCTTCTATAGTCTTTGTTAGAGTTAATATCAAATAATTATATAGTCTTCCTTAATTATAATAAAATAAATTAGATAAAAATCCTTAGACTCACAAAAATGAAATGAATAAAATAGAATATTTTCTTTAATTTTACTAAATATAAAAAAACTAAATATTTTAGCTATAATTCTTGTTGATAGCTACTTTATTATATATAATTATTCTATGTTAAAATTAAAATATTTAATTAGACAGAAAATATAGGAAGTGATGTGGAATGTCTTTCTGTATGCTGAGAATTATCATTGTATAATAAATGGACTGTTTTGGCCTGTGGCAAGGCATCTAAGAAGCAGCTGGGAAATCCGAGTATAGATAAAGGGGAAGGAGGGCAGAGGCAGAAGAGATGCTGTAAGCTGATGCTCAAGGAAGCAAGATGTAAAGAAGCATAGGTAAGCCATGAGCTATATTGCAAACCATAGATTAATGAATATGAGTTGAGTTAAACTGAAAGATCTAGCAAGTAATGAGCCTATGCCATAAGTCAAATATTTTGTAATTAATATAAGCCTTTGTGTGATTTTTTGGAGGTAAGCAGCTGCTGGATCTTGGGCCTAGGCTGGGCCAGAAACTTCAGACTAGATGATAGAATCCTTCAGGATCTGTCTTCTGTATGGCCCTTCAGCCATTTATTTGAATGGAGACTGTAACTCATACAGAGGGCATGCAGAATGAACACTGTCCAGGATTCCTTACAATAATGGCTTTCTTTGCTTCTTTTGCATAATTTTATTTTTTGATTTATTTTTTCTCCTCTCATCTATTATCTTCCAACTGCAGTTTCGTCACTCATCACTCTTCCTAACATCTCCCCACTGCTTTTAAAATAAGAATTAATTTTTATCTATTGATTTTATAAGTATGGTGACAGATTTTTATTTTACCCTCATTTGAACATATGTGCAAACTATGTTATACTGTATGTCTAATTCCATTCACAGTTCTCAGGATACTTTGTAAATAAAAATGGGGGAGGGGTGCATATTATGATAGACAATCATGACCCTACTTTTCTTATTATATATGTGCATAAGATATGGTGGTTAGGCTTAATCTGTAATAAGAAAGTTATTTCTCAAGATGTTCTTAAAAGAAACAGCTAACAAGAAAGTGAGGATATATGATCTTATTCATGATTCCTGTTTCACATTGTTCAAAAGTATCAAGGTATCAGTCTCTTTACTGCCCACTCATGCTTTTAAATTTTCAGTGAATTTTAAGATAGATCTTAAATGTTTTGTTTTTGGCAAGCATGCCTCATTAAAATATTGTTAATATTATTGACTGAGAGTAAGGCTGCTATCACATTTTAAAGACAAATTTGAAGCAAGCTTTGATGTGGTATGTCTTTCTGTTTTCTGTGAATATGCTTTATTATTGGTTAACAAAGAAACTGTTTTGTCCTATGGTAAGGCATTTTAGAGTTTTGCTGCCCAACGAAGCAAGATACAAAGAAACACAGGTAAGCCATTAGCCATGTGGCAATACACAGATTAATAAAAACGGGTTAAGCTGAAAGAGCTAGAAAGTAATGAGCCTGAGCCATAAACTAAATAGCTTGCAATTAATGTAAGCCTCCGAGTATTTTCTTACAAAATAGCAATGGGACCATGAATGGGAAGGATTCCTCTGTACTGACCTTGGGCTGCTAAGGTCAGAAACTTCTGGCTGCAAAGCTTTAATTAACTATTGGCCTGTGGATAGGCTCTGGTGAGGCCCCTACCCATGTTGCTGGAAAATGGCCCAGAATCCTGGTTTGTAGCATCTTAGGAAGGAAAACTCAATTCATTGCATTTCTCATTAGATCCAATGGGACAAGAATACATCCAGACATTTCTCTAGCCTATATCTAGGGCAAGAATATACCCTGATGTATTTCCTGCCTTTGGATACCTCTTTTCCACATGTAATTGAGCATATCAGGTGCAGATGGGTCAAACACACCTGTTTAGAGAAATGAAAAACTTGTGGTTTGTTAACTCCCATAAACAATAGCCCCAGCATTTCAGGAACTAGCTCTCCTTGGGCAAGGGACTATCAGATTAAAAGCATTTTTGTTTCCTGAGTCTCTAAGGCATAGCAATTAAAACTCTGGATCTCATAGTATATGAGTGAGGGTAAAAGGTTTTGAACTCTGAGACCCTTATAGTTTAAAATATACTTCACTTTACAAAAGAAAGTTAGAAGATAAAATCAGTAGGAATTTGATAATTTTTGTTTCCATAGCAAGTAAATACACAGAAATAAATTATTTTACCTATAAATCGAAAAGTTAGAATAAAACAACTTATAGGATGACATTTTATATCTATAATGTCTAAAAAGTGCTATTCATACATAGCAAGACATATACAAACATGAAGATATTCAGATATTTAAGTATTTAGCTACTAGGTCACATATCATAAAATTCTTTGTCTTATATGCAGTATATATACTATGAGATTAACCAGATGAAATAATTGTAAGATATCAATGTGCAAGTGCTACACAGAGACATAAATGAAGGAAGTTAATTGAGAATACTAGGGAAATAGAGAACATGTGCTTTGAATTAGGGTGACTAGATCAGGTGGGAGACTTCAGTTTCAAAGTCAAAGCTGCATGAGAAAAGAAAATCTAAAATGTGGCAAAAGACTGGATCGGGGCAGGGGCAAATTTCATTGTACAAAAGTTCTTTAGGAGGGCCTTGTCTACTGTATCAGAAGGATAAAGAAACTAATGTGGCAGAGCTAAAGTCTGCTAGTTAGGAAGGAAGCAGGCTGTAAACTCTGCTGGAGATCCTCACCATAGGGCCTGACTGGCACCTTGGAGCCCATTCCCTCCAGAGGAACACCTAACCCAGTCTTGATTTTAGGATGAGGAAATCGGACTTGCCTGAAGTGGATGCTGAACTGATTCACCTTGGGACCTCTTGCTCTTTCTGGTGAGGGGATGGGGGGATGGGGAGAAGAGAGACTGACTGGGAGGGGTCAGAAGGGAGAAGGGAATTTGAACATGGGAATATATGGATAAAAAAAAGGAAGACAGATTCTAAATGAAGTGTCTTTAAATCTTACAGGGCTTGGGTCAAGAGCTCAGACTTCCTCTGGTTTTAGAATATTAGCAGGAAATGAAGATTTCTACTCAGCAATTTTATCTGTAAATGAACTGGAGAGTCATCTATATAGTTCTATTGCTCCAACCCTTCCAATCCATACACAGAGTTTGTGATACATTTCTGCAATTGTTGCAAGCCCTGCAAATAATGAAGAGTGTCCTTCAAGCTCAGGTTACATTGGGCATTTTTGCAATCTGATACCCAACATTCTGAGTTTCAGAGGATCAATAATCTCAGAATTGTTCAAAGAGGACTGTGATCCTATCTCTTTGCTTTGATTTTTTGGTAAAACCTGCTGTACTTCCCTGATAAGGACAGTATTTGAAGTAATGCATCAACATACATACTCCTGGTTTGTATTGTGATTGTGAATCTAGAATGCTGTGTTACTGGGTTGAAGTTGCTAGGTTGAGGATTTGAGTCTTGTATGCATTGCTCTGTACACTGTTTTGCAAGAGGCATGACCATGTCCTATTGTTATTTAATCTATCTTGTATTATAAAATATTACAGGTTAAGGTTCACTATGCCTCCTCAGTCTTGACACTTTTATGTATTTAAGTTGCTATTCTTAATTAGTTCATTTTCCCTGAGGGCTTTCCCACTAGGATTGGCTTAGAGTGGATAGCTATACATATTATAGGTACATATTGCTTTGTACTCATATATGAAGGTATGTGTGAGTATGTGTGTGTGTGTGTGTGTGTGTGTGTGTGTGTGTGTGTGTGTGTGCATTTATTGAGACTTGGGGCTGTAATATGAATGAGGTTGGGAGTCTTCCTCAATTGCTTTCCACATTACTCATTGAGACAGGGTCTCTCAGTTGAGCACAGAGCTCATTGATTAGGCTAATGTACCTAGCCAGTTTGCTCTGGGAATCTTCTGTCTCTGCCTTCTGAGTGGTGGAATTACAGGTCAGATGTCCTGTGAACACAGGCAATTTTGTGAGTTCTGAGTATCAAACTCAGATTCTCATTCTTTTGCCATAAGTGCTTTCTGTATTGAACCATCTCCACAAACACAAATTTATTTTATTCTATTTTTTGCATCAATATTGTTCTTGTCAGTTTAAAATTTTCTTTTATTGTTTATATCACGATACAGCCTGGTGATATTGTGTTATCTATAGCTCTGTATATGGCTAGTTTCTGTCTGGCAATCTCATCACAACAACTAATGAAAGTGTCTTGCAAAGCCAAGTAAAATCTGTACTTAAAACAATATCTAAGTGTTGGTTTCACACACAATTAAAAATAATTCTACTCAGAAGCAAGTTACTGATGCATTTTGTTCTCCTAATGGAAAACAGCTGAGCAGAGCTATGTTTTATTTGCTTTTTATTTCATTCTCTTTTCTGTATAGTTCGTATTTTCAAAATGTATCCTAAAGTACAACAAAAAAGACCATGTTCCCCGACCTGCTCTAGAATAAAACAAACCTGATATAAGGCTGTAAGGGTCATTCCCCTGCTGCATCTTCTGCTCAGGCTACATCCTTTATGCTATACCCTCTGATGTGTTGACATCCCTGTTCTCATGATTCTCTATGGCACAGCTAAAACTGCTTCCTACTAAACAAATGGAGGAGTTTCTATGTAGACATACACTCTCAGCTAGAAAGAGGATTTGCAGGAGAAGACATTACACAGACCTATAGACTGTCATCCTCTCTTGAACTGGAAGCTGTGTGGACTCTCCTTTGAGGAGAGTTCCTCCTTGATCTGTGGGGTGCTTCTTTTCCTGCCTACTCAGTCAGCAACTCAGGAGGATATAAGTAAATTCATGTAAAATACTGAAGAACTGCTCCTGGACAAACAGCACCCCCATGTCATTGATAAGCTTAAATGCTTATGGTCAAATAAATTTTGACAATATTTCTGATCAATTACATCTTTGAAAATTCATGAAGACCAAATTAACAATTGAATAAAGACTACAGAAATGGCTCAGTCAGTGAAGTTTTTGTTGCACAAACAGAGGGGCCCAAGTTCAAATACTTGGGATGTATAGTCAACAGCCAAGTGCGAGGACAAGTGTACTGGGTTTTGTAATCCCATTGCTGGAAGAGGATTCTTGGATTTCACTGCTAGCCAGTCTAGCCAAACTGGCAAGCTCTGAGTACAGTGGGAATCCACGTTCCAAAAGCTAAATGGACAGAGAGAGGAGAAGGCACCCAATGTCCACCACTGGCCTTCACATGTACACACTCATAGACACATGCAGACACAGACTCATATATACTTACACAGCACGCACACAAGCTTACACTCACACATGCATGAACACACACACACACACACACACACACACAGAGAGAGAGAGAGAGAGAGAGAGAGAGAGACTCTCCTGAGATGCCTTAGGATTGAATGCTAGGTCTGTTCATCTCAGCCTGTCACTCTCAGAGCTGCAGCATTAAGCAGAAGTCTGTCATCTGAAATGGTGTCCTCTGCTCTGAGCGTGCCCCCACCGCCCACTCACAGCAAGCACTTCAGGTAGTCATGACGGCTCAGTTTTTATGTTTTTCCCATTTTCATCATTAAACCTTCCCCTGGTAATTATCATTTCAGAGATAATAGCAGTGTGTTCAATCAGATATGCCTTACAGCAGAATGTCTGCTTTGAAAAGATAATTATTAAAAATAATAAAAGGGCACAGTATTATATGTACATGTATCATAATTTGTCTATTTTTGAGTAATGTGTCTGAAATTTACTATGACATTCATATATATGTATGTATACATAAATCTATGTATATATATCTTTTTAAAGTTTTGTTTGTTTGGGTTTGGGGGAGAAGGTCCCATGTAGGTTAGGTTAACCTTGAATTTGTTATGTGGCTGAGGATGATCTTGAACTCCTGATACTTCTGCCTTCATCTCCCAAGTTCTGGGATGATAGGAGTATGATATCATAACCTTCTAACATTCAGATATTTTGAGATAATTTATAACTATTTAGAAACTCAATGCTTTATTAGTTATTTTTAATAGCTAAGAGAAAACAAGTGACTTGTTTTAAAACTGCTAACCAAAAGCTTTCCTTCTTTTGAATAGCTAGTCTCTTATCAGAATTTTAGGCAATGTAACCCCTTAACTGTAACTTATAGTCTAGAATGCAGGAAAATTCTACCTACATTCTTTGTATCATATAAAGAAATTCATTAGTTGATTTTGTGTCCCATTTTGCCATTTATATGTTAAAATCAAATGATATCACCACTGTCTCTTGAAGCCAGAAGACTATTATTTTCCCCTAATTTTTTTGATAGCTTGCAGATGCCATTAATAACATGCAAGAAATTAAAACACATGCCTCACAAACCTTTTTAAAATTAGTAAACATTAGATATTAGTTTCTACAAAAAGTGCAATTAATGCACTCTAGAAACTGTTTTGAGAAATAAGACAAACAGAAACAAAAGAGCTAAGTGATAGATAAAGAGAATATGAAATTGAATAACAAATGCACGGAGTAGATAAGATTCAGGGAGAAGGCCAGGGCAAGCTGCCAGCCTGGGGAAAGACTGGATTGCTTTGTGCAGGAAGTGAACTAAGCCCACCCAGGTGCATCTGCAGAAGCCTGGTGGCCTTTTGTAAATGTTAATTATATGGTTCAGTAACAAGCAGATGAGAAGGGGGGATAGGTGGAGATCTAAAGCACAGATACAACTATTCTGAAGAGAATTATGTAGAACATTGGTCAAGCAGGTAACTAAATCTGACAGCCTGGAGGATGGACTTTGAGGCCTATTGTATCTTGGCTAGGCTAAATGCAGCTTTCATTTAGGTTCTGGGCTAAAATGGTGCCAAAACTCATGGTAGCAAAGACTGTTTCCTAAGACTCCTGCAGAGCACAAGGCAAGAAACATGCCTTGTTATAGTACTTTCTTTTATAAAACTGGTTGTTTCACTAAGCATAATGTCCTCCAAATTTATAAAATCTACAGTACAATGTGTTACCTATAGTTAATACTACTCTAATACATACTTGAAAATTTCAAAGTGAAGATTTTGAGTATTCTTTTCATAAAAGTAAGTATGCAGAATAATACATATTAGCCCACTCACAATTTACACAAACTTCAAACCTGTTGTTCAAGAAGAATATAAAGTATTTTATGTTCACAATTACAGTTTTGTTTTTAAAACTGTAATTTCTCCACAAGTGAAGGGTCTTTTACATTCAATAAGAAAATTTAAACTTGTATGCTCCTTTTCCATGACTGGCTTGGGAAAATACAGCTTAGAATGGAGGATATTTTTATGATTGTATGAACACAATGGCCTGCATTTGTTAATTGTTCATTGTCATACTAAAGACCATCAATTACATCAAACAAATTACAATGTTGGAATTAGAATAAAGAATAAGACAGATGTAAAAAGAGAAACTGCAATATGGTCATAAAATTATGAGCAGAATGGAACTGGGAATTCCTTTTGATTGTGACAGATTGTTCCCTTTTCCAGTGCTGGCATACAGAATCCTTGAATGCACAGGTTACCATACACTTGAATAAACAATTGCAGCACACTCTTTGCTAGACAGAAATTTTTGGTAGAACATGCTGTGCACTAAAACACAGGCATCTGTTAGCCAGGCCTCTTGGGCTAAGTGCTAACTGAAGTGTTGGCTTTCCCAGATTCTGCAGCCATCACAGATTCCTTCGAGATTCTTCCAGAAGTCTGATCCTGTAGCTACATGTCTAAGCATAGGGCAGAGTTACATTTTAAACTTCTGGAATAGTATTAGAAAAAGAAAAACAAAATTAACCCAAGGAAACAATAGGAAAATGAGTCTTTCTGGAGATTGTTTCTCATGTGATTTGTTAATGGAAAATATTTTTTAAGGTAACCTGCATACATATTATTTTTCAGTTTGCATGTGGTTCAAAGGATCAACATCAATAGTACCAATAGTTTTTAAAAATTATTTTCTGTTTTCATATTACTTGGTAGAGTATTACATATATGCTTATATGTTTTATATATACATATATGCATGTACATATATATAACCATATTGTTATGGGGGAGAGAGAAAGTCATTCTCACTCTACAGTCCGTTGATCACAATCCTTACACTAAAGTTATGGGCATACAGTTCATTACCCAGTTGTTTGTTATTTTTGAACCAAAGTATAACTTACATCTTAGTTTTACTAATATCTAAGAAGATGCATGTGCTCCCCGTGTGAGCATGTTTCTCTATGGTGTCTGTTTTGAGATATATTTGAAGACATATTGATCACTTAGAGCATATTTGAAAATGCTAAAATCTTTTTAATATTTTGTGGATTTTCTGCATATTTATATTGGAATATAATTATAGAATATACCTAATAGAAACAGAATTTTAAAAATAAAGATAATCCAACATCATTTTATTTAAATGGCTAATTTGTTATAAATCCTAAGGCAAATGATACTCTTTACTTGGAACTTCCTAAGAACCTAAACTTGGCTCATATATAGGGGGAAAAAAAAGTCTTGGTTTGGTGTCTGGAAATGAAGTCCTCTTGATTTCTATTTTTCCACATATACATTTAACATTTAAAATTAAATTATGTATTCTACAGTATTTCCTGTAGCTCAAAATTTTATATTTTTCCTTATCTATCTCTTAAGAGACTTGAAGGTTCTATTACTAATATTCCTTACATTAAAATTCACTGAGTTACAGGATGTGATACTTGGCCCTGTTCAGCAGCCATGATGTCCATCTCAGCATGGACAAGATGCACCAAGTTTCCTTTTTTCTGGTTAATGAACCAAATGAAAGGATGCTTCCTTTAGATCCTCAGGGTGATCAGTAGATGCTGATCACATTACAGAATTATCAACAAGATGTGAAGGTTCACCATATGTATCTTTATACAGCCTTAATTTTGATTAACTAATTGTCTTAGTTAGGTACAAGTGACCTCTTGTAAACTTGACACACAAACACATCATTAAGTAACATCCCTTACTTTCTTATTCATCCCCAAGGTCTCATAACAAAACTACAAATAATTTTAGAAGTTCCACAGTAGTTAGCAATTTAAAATTTCAGTGTTTTTTTTTTTTTTTTTTTTTTAAATCTCCAATTTCTTTTAGAAGTATAAATTTTCAGCTGTGGGCTCTTTTAAAAATCAAAATTTAATACCTCTTCAAAAGAGAAGAACCAAGTCACTGTAACAATGTTAACCAAGCAAAACCAAACTCCAATAACTCAATGTCCAATTATCTGGGTTTTAATCATGATCTTCCAAAGGGCTTGGGTCACTTCTTCAGCTTTGCCCTCTGCAGCATACACAGCTTGTTTTCTAGGCTCTAGATGGCTCCACTGTGCTGCTGCTGCTATTCTTGGTGGTCTCCTCCTGGTACTAGCATCACCAAAATGATGGGGTCCTTTGCTGCAAATGGGCTGCACTTTAACCAATAAATTCTCATAGACTCTCTTTATGGCGCCAATCCTGAACTCTTTGCATGTCCCCTTCAGTCCTGGGCCTTCAACTGCCACTGAGACTGCACCTTTACTAATGGCCTTTCTTGGCTTATAGTGCCAAATCTCAGCTTTCATGAATTCAAAACTTGTACCACCTGAGTGACATTTCCACAATACCAATTTCTGCTGCCAGCATGATGTACAACCTTGGCTGCTTCTGGAACAGTTATTCTGTGTTCTCAGGAAATACTTCACAGAAGATTTCACCAGTGATGCTAATTTCTTCTTACTGCTAATTTCTTAGCTCCAGCTAACCAGCATCAATTTTCCCAGTAACATAAAGCGATTACTTCAGTGGTTCTGGCATCTTGTCAATTACAGAGGATTCTTCAGCACCAGATAACTAGAACCACAGAATTTTAATTCAAAACATCACATGATTCTGATAGAATATTTTTAAAACTTCCCTTTGAAATTTGGCAAGTAGGCCTCTATCTTCTTCTATCCCAAAGTTCCAAAGTCCTTGAACAATTCTCTCTAAAACATGGTTAAGTCTGTCACAGCAATACTGCACTATGCTGATACCAATTTGTTTTAGTTAGGGTTTCTATTGTTGAGATGAAACACCATGACAAAGTTGGGGACAAACTGGCTTATTTGGCTTATACTTTAGCATTGTTGTCTATCACTGAAGGAAGTCAGAACAGGAACTGAAGGAGGGCATGTTCCTAGAGGCAGGAGCTGATACAGAAACCATGGAGGAGTGCTAATTACTGGCTTGCTTCTCATGGCTTGCTCAGCCCACCTTCTTACAGAACCCAGGACTACCAGCTCTGAGATAGTAGTACCCTCCATGGGTTTGGGCCTTCCCCATTGATCACTAAATGCAAGAATGCCTTACAGCTGAACCTCACAGAGGTATTTCCTCAACTGAGGTTCTTTTTTGATGACTCCATCTTGTGTCAAGCTGACACACAAAACAAAGCAATGCACTTGGTTTTAGACAGATTTCATATGGTAGCCCAGTTTTCTGTCAAACACACCATCTGCCTTTACTATACTCCTCAGTGCCAGCAATAAAGGCATGAACTAACTTGCTTGGTTTTGAAGTACCTTTTAGATATAGATCATAAGCTATATTTAAAGCATGTTTTGTTTCAGAGATGAATATAAAGGACTATTAAATGTGAATGTTTACTTAACACAGAACCAAAAATGTAAAGGATAAGGGAAATAGAAGAGACTGATCAAGCAGAAGTCATGACTACTTTCTATCCCACTTTCTCCCATGAATCTGGCACAAATGTATCTTCGCACACATCTCCAAAGCATTCAGATACTTGAATTTTGCAGTTAAACCCCTAATTTGAGGAAGCTTTTTATATTTTTGTCCTCTACTGCATTTTTAAAACCAGTAATTATCACTTCAAAGAATGGGATTATATATTATCCAGATGGAAATTACTCCTGTATATTGGGTATAGCTTTAAATTGAGACTTTTATTTTTAGCTTTTTCAAAATGTTCTTCTTAAAATATATGCATTGTATGAAACAACTTATCAACAGCTACTTTTAGTAGAAGCACATTGATCTTTGTTTTCCCTCTTTATTAATGAGAAGCACTATTACCGATTAATGAACCAAAGGTTGCTGAGAAGACAGTCATCCAGTTGATCACAGAAATTTTTATGGTTGTAAATGATCTTTCAAGTAAAAGATCTCTCAAACAAGTTTTGTAGGTCTTTAAAAAGCACATTAAAAAAAAGCACATTCTATTGAACTGTAGTCTCTAGTTAAACTGTGAGCTCCTTGCTTTCCAGTGTCTTACAAAAGAAAATAAACAAGAGAGTATCAGTGCTCCATAGTCAATAAATGAACAGCTTGACACTTTAGGGTTTGTGCTTGTAACATAATAAAGTCATGGTAACAAATTTATATTAATACAATCTTTGGTCATCAAACACATTTTAAATTCTTGACCTAAAATTTTGAATTATAACTATTTTTTTCCAAAAAATATTACTGGTCATGGTGTAGAGTAACCTCCAAATTCTAATCTAGGCTTTAAACTAGTCTCCTCAATAGAGCAATAGTGTTGATGACATTCATAAATTGTAAGCACATATTGTGTTACATTGAAGCAAGCCTAAAGTATATGCTATTATTAGTGTGTATAGTAAATATATCAGACAACTAAATTATAAGCACGTTTATGTGATGGGACAAGAATTAATAAAAGTTAAAGAATAATTTGAAGAAAATCAAAATATTTATTGAGTAGTGGTGTGCATTGTGACAAAAAAGATCTCAGTATTCTAAGGTACTAAGTCTTTTCTTGGATCTCACAGCCAAAGTTAACAACATGCCTTGAGGTCACTTCTGACTGACTGCTGTTATAATGTATATGCAGCTCAATTGTTTTAACTGTCTATAGGAAAACAATCTTGCAATCAACATTACTTCTTTGGATTTTCCATGTATTCAGTCCAAGGTAATAAATAGCTATAATATTATGTCATGTAGTCTTCCATGCCCTTGATGCAAAGGTAACTTATATATGATTGCACATATGCTGTGATAATCATTTGATGAAAACAACATACATAAATTGAAAGAGATTTTATAAAATAAATATCTGCTATAAATGTTAAATCTATTATATGGACAATGCTTGATTAACAATGATGTTTATAGTACTATTGTATAAGTCATTTGGGATCAGTTGAACTCAGTGACTTAATCTCTTGTCAGACTGTTAAGAATTTATGTAAAGTGTTCAGCATTTTATACTCATGTGATACTTTGTGTTTTTCAATAAAATAGAGAGCAAAGCCCTTTGTCAGCAAGAGACACAGCCAGAGAGACACACTGAGACATAGACATATGTCACAAGACACCATTCAAGTAGGGACATATTCAGATGCATAGAATAGACAACAAGGATGAAAGAAGACCCATGGAGAACTACGTAGAGAATTCAAATCTGAACTCAGTTTTGATGAATTTACAACATGGGGGAGGGTTTTATTTTTTACTTTTAATCAGACACCAACACATTATTGGTGATGCTGAGTTCATTCTTAATGTATTAACTATATTGGTACCTTATATTAGGAATAATTAATACATTAAATAGTGCAGTATAGAACTGAGGAGAAAATCAGCTAATATTAGAAATCTACTATACTAGTATATACAAGAATATTTGACATATAATTAAAAATAAGTGTATATACTGAATTAAAAAGTGGGTCTACTGAGGTGTTAGTCACAGAAGACATGTTCTAATTACAAAGTGAAATTTCATAATAAAACATGCATTATGGAAACAATAACCACTTCTTTAACATCAGAAGGAAAGATTTCAAATAAAAAATGGCCTATTTCAACAAAAAGAGAATATTCTATATCCATGAGTATTCTAAATGTGGCTGTAAAACATCTAAAGAAAATTAACCAGAACTAAAAAAATAAACACATACTTCAGTCAATGAGATCTTAATTTATGAAGCATTATTTAGAATATAATAAAAAGGAGAAACTAAATTGTACACATGTATTAATATATTAATGTTGTATATAAGATAATTGAATTATAAATAATGGTGGGTCCAGCTTTGAGAAAAGACATGTTCTGTCTAAAGGCTCATGAACCATGAGTGAAAAATGACCACATGAGTAAGACAGTTACAGAAAGATTTTAATCCCTGAAAACCTACATTTCTAATAACTCAAAAGTTAAGCTACAATATACCTCTAAACAACTGCCAAGTAAAAAGAGAGAAGAGGACCAGAGGGGGAGAGAGAAAGGGGACAGGGAGGGAAAGAAGAAAGACAGAGAAAGAAACAGAGAGACATTTACACAGTAAAAAGAAAACGATATCCTAAAACTTGTAGGCAAATGGATGAATTTCGAGAGTGTCATCCTGAGTGAGATAACACAGGCCCAGAAAGAAAGATATGGTAGGTACTCACTCATAAGGGGATTTTAGACATAAAGCAAGAATATCCCGGCTGCAAAACCACAGCGTGGTAACAGAAGGAACTTAAAAGAGACATCCAGGGATCCCCCCTAGGAAGGGGAAATAGGGAATATCTCCTGCGTAAATTAAGATCATAATGGCAAGCAACCAAGAAGAGGTGGGAACAAATCATGGTTGAGTGAAGGAGAAGGAGATGGTTGAGCGAGAGAAGCAGCAGAGGTCTATACAATACATATATACATATATATATGTACATATATTTGAATTCATGTCTATGACACTATATATGTTTATTGTGTTTGCAACAATGGCATCCTTGTTTATGCCTTTATTTCACTTTTATGTGTGCATATGTGTTTAAGGAGTCACATGCAACTGTGTGTGCATGATATAGAGGTCAAAAGTAAATATTTACTATTGGCTTCAATAATTTTTCATGTTGTATTTTGAGCCAGGGTTTCTCACTGAACTTGAAGCCTCCTTATTTAGTTGGTTGGACTCTGATCCAGTAAGTACTAGGAATAAGTGAGTCTTTTTTCTTCCTTTTCTTTTTCTTTTTTATTTATTTAAAAACTTCTTTTTCCTTATATACCACTGCTCCCCCTCCCTTTCCTCCTCCCGGTTCTTCCCAGTCCTGCCTCAACCTCCCCTCACCCTAACCCAAACCCTCACCACATATCTCCATACATTCCCCAAGGAGGGCAAAGAGTCCCAAGGTGGGTCAGTTTGGTTTAGCATATCCAGTTGAGGTAGGTCATATAATATATACAAAATTATCACTCAATGAGTTGATTGTAGTCATTTACAATTTGGAACCCAGAGAGGAGGCATGGAACTGTCAGAGAACTACTAGACAGACGCACAGACACACATGGGAACTTTAACCAAAAGGCAAAGCTTAATTTTCATTGTATTTTTTTTCCTTTGGCTGCTCTGAGTCTGTTATTTTTTTACCTTGTTTCTCTTCTCCTGCCCCTTCTTCCTTGATGTTCTCCTCCTACATTTTTCTGATGTCTCCTCCTACATCTTTCTTGGTGGTTCTCCTTCCATATCTTTCCTGAGGTTTATCTTCTACTTCTCCTAATTATCTCTTATCCATTTTGTACCCACTGAGACAAAAATTCCTATGTAAGAAAAGATTACCTCACTACAAGTTATTTATTTTCTAAAAAAAAATAAAATCTTTACAGAGGAAGAAATCACATTATAATTAAAAGTTCCATGTTCTTCTTAGACACTCATAAGTACTTAAACATTTTTATTTGTATTAATTTTTCACCATAATATCTTTACCCCAAAGCAATGATTTTTGTATAACTGATTAACAATGTTTTAAGTATGCCAAATATATTTCAGCCAGCTACTTTTGTACTGGAAGGTGGCTGTTTTCAGTTACAAAGAAAGGATCAATCATTTTATTAGTTATCTCTAAAAGTAATCTTACAAAAATCTTAAAAAGAATCACAAATCTAAATGTGTATATATGTATACATGTATATATAATAATCATTTATACTTTAATTCCTCAGACTGCACAATCACTCATCAACATGTTTTTATTAAATCATACCACAAAGTTGAGGGCAAAAATGGGTACAAGAAGTTTCTTCTCACCTGTGGTCACCCAACTATCTTTAGCAAAAAAGGCACTTCAGCTAGTAATAACTGGGCTAACATTGCTATTGCTCTTTGACCTTAGTGAATCAAGTCCCTCACTCAACTAATAAAAGTGTCCATTTTAAACTTTAAATTGTTCCCCTAAATTTCTATATCAAAGCCACAAACCAAATCATCTTAACAAGCATGGGGCAAAAGGAACTCAACCAAACACAGTTCAGGCTTTCTAGTCCTGCCACTACTATGGTGA
This sequence comes from Sigmodon hispidus, assembly GCA_004025045.1. Lineage (NCBI taxonomy): Eukaryota > Metazoa > Chordata > Mammalia > Rodentia > Cricetidae > Sigmodon > Sigmodon hispidus. The sequence goes on from PVIH01006968.1 coordinate 79,417, forward strand.
AGAAAGGTATGGTGTAATATGGGAGGGGGAAGAGAAGAGAAGAGAAGAGAAGAGAAGAGAAGAGGAGAGGAGAGGAGAGGAGAGGAGAGGAGAGGAGAGGAGAGAAGAGAAGAGAAGAGAAGAGAAGAGAAGAGAAGAGAAGAGAAGAGAAGAGAAGAGAGAGAGAGAAGCAGAGTCAGTTCTCACCTACCCAACTCCTCAGACTGAAAAGGGAAGATTCTGTCTCCAGGAAACTTTAGGCTGCATGCCTTTAAGTACTCAGCTAGAAGTGAAGGAAAGCAACTCTGTCTCTTTTACCATATATGTCTTTCTCTGCTTAACCATATCACTTCTTGGTTCAAACTTGATAGTGCTGATATTTAAGGCACATGTATTTCCAAGTACTGGAAGCAGAAGTATGGGATCCAAAGTGTTAGAATTAAAGGTGTGTGCCACCACCACCAGGCTTTTTTTCCTACTTGACTGGATCAATCTCATGTAGCCTAATGTGGCCTTGAACTTGCAGATATCCATCTGCCTCCCAAGTGGCAAGATCAAAAGCATATGGTACCAATCTCTGACCTCTATGGCTCACTCTGTGGTCAGTTGTGTCCTCTGATCTTTAGAAACCTTAATTAGATACATATCATCAAATTTCTCCTTTTTTGTCAAAAATATAAAAGATTATAACCAATATAAGAAAACTATATAAATAAGCATAGTAATAATATAGAACATACAGACAAAACTTACATTAATAATACTCGATTCATTGACATTTGACAAATTCAGAGAAAATGCTTTCTTTTTTATTGTATTTTGCTGACTCCAAAGAGTTATACCTAATTCACTTTCTATCCTAACTTGTTACCAAGTGAAAACTATGTTTAAAATGTTTAAAACTTATACATTTTACAACACTTTAATGGGTTCCTTTTATAAACATCACAACAGACCCTCAGGAAATCCAGAGAATTATCAGATCATACTTTGAAAATCTATCCTCCACAAAAATGGAAAACTGATAGGAATTGGACAGCTTTTTGGACAGGTGCCATTTAACAAAAGTAAATCAAGATCAGATTAAATACCTAAACAGACCTATAACCCAAAAGGAAATTGAAGCTATCATTAAAATCCTCCCAAGCAAAAAAAGCCCAGGTCCAGAATGCTACCAGACTATCAAAGAAGAACTAATATGAATACATCTCAAACTATTTCACATAGTAGAAACTAAAGAAATATTGCCAAACTCTTTTTATGAGACCACAATTACCCTAATACCCAAGCCACTCAAAGACACAACAAAAGAGAATTACATACCAATTTCCCTCATGAATATTGATGCTAAAGTTCTCAACAAAATTTTGGCAAAACGTATACAACAGCATATAAAAAAAAATCCATCACAGTCAAGTAGGCTTCATTCCAGAAGTGCAGGGATGGTTCAACATACGAAAAGCTGTAAATGTCATCCATTATATAAACAAACTGAAGGAAAAAACCCCACATGCTCATATCCTTAGACGTTAAAAAAGCCTTTGACAAAATCCAACACTCTTTTATGATAAAAGTCCTGGAGAGATCAGAAATACAGGGAAAACATCTCAATAAAATAAAGGGAATTTACAAGAAGCTGACAGCCAACATCAAACTTAATGGACAAAAACTCAAAGGAATCCACTAAAATCAGGAACTAGACAAGGATGTCCTCTGTCCCCTTATCTATTCAATATAGTTCTCAAAGTTTTAGCTAAAGCAATAAGGGAACGAAGAGATTAAGGGGATACAAATTGGAAAAGAAGAAGTGAAGCTATCTCTATTTGCAGATGATATGATTGTATACATAAGTGACCCACAAAGTTCTTCCAAGGAACTGCTACAGCTGATAAACACCTTCAGCAATGTAGCAGGATACAAGATTAACTCAAAGAAATCAGTAGCCCTCCTATACACTAAAGATAAAAGGGCTGAAAAAGAAATAAGGGAAACATCACCCTTTATAATAGCTGCAAATAGCATTAAATACCTTGGAGTAACTATAACCAAAGAAGTAACAGATCTGTTTGACAAAAACTTTAAATCACTGAAGAAATTGAAGAGCATATCAGAAAATGGAAAGATCTCCCATGTTCCTCGATAGATAGGATCAACATGATAAAAATGGCAATTCTACAAAAAGCAATCTACAGATTCAATGCAATTCCCATCAAAATCCCAACACATTTTTTTTTACAGACATTGAATGAACAATACTCATTTCATTTGGAATAACAGGAAAGCCAGGATTACCAAAACAATTTTGTTCAACAAAGGAAGCTCAGGAGGCATCACCATCCTTGACTTCAAATTATACTATTGAGCTACAGTAATAAAAAAAAGCTTGGTACTAGCATAAAAACAGACATGTGGATCCATAGAATTGAATTGAGGACCCCAACATTAATACACATGCCTATGAACAACTGATTTTTGACAAAGAAGCCAACAATATTCAATTAAAAACAAGTATCTTCAAAAAATGGTATTGGCATAATTAGATGGTAGTGTGTAGAAAACTGCAAATAGATCCAAATCTATCACCCTGCACAATCAAATTCAAGTGGATCAAAGACCTCAACATAAACCCAGCTACATTGAACTTATTAAAAAAGAAAGTAGGAAATATTCTCCAATAAATTGGCACAGGTGACCACTTCCTAAATATAACACCAGTAGCACAGACACTAAGAACAACAATCAGTAAATGGGACCTCCTGAAACTGAGAAGCTTCTGTAAGGCCAACACACAGTTAATAAGACAAAATGACAGCCTACAGAATGGGAAAAGATTTTTACCAACTCTACAAGTCACAGAGGATTGATCTCTAAAATATATAGAGAACTCAAGAAACTAGAGCCCATAGCCCTAAATAATCCTATTTAAAAAATTGGATTCAGAACTAAAAAGGAAATTTTCAGCAGAAGAATTATAAATGGCTGAAAAGCATATGAAAAAGGTCTCAACATCTTTAGCCATCATAGAAATGCAAATCAAAATAACTTTTAGATAGCACGTTACACCTGTCAGAATGACTAAGATAAAAGTCATAGATGATAGCCTATGCTGAAGAGGATGTGGCTGGAGGGGAACACTCCTCTATTGTTGGTGGGAGTGTAAACCTGTTCAGCCACTCTGGAATGCAGTATGGCCGTTTCTCAGAAAACTGGGAATCAATCTCCCCAACGATCCAGCAATACCACTTTTAGGCATATACCCTAAAGCTGCATATTTGCACTCCAAAACATTACCTCAAATATGTTCATAGTAGCATTATTTTTAATTGCAAGAACCTAGAAACAACCTAGATACCCCTCAACCGAAGAATGGATTAACAAACTGTAGTATATCTAAACAATGGAGTACTACTCAGCAGTAAGAAAAAATATATCCTAAAATTTGCAGGCAAATGGATGGATTTGGAGAATATTCTCCAGAGCAAAGTATCACAAACTCAGAAATAGAAGCAGGGGATGTACTCATTCATTAGTGGACTTAAAAAAAATAATAATGTCATTGTATACAAGAGCTCAAGGGTAGAACATAGTTAAATGACACAGTGCTTCACTTCTGCATTGACTTCCTCTGGCAGGGTGTAGCCACAGGATGTTTAATTATGCCCCAGTAAATAACAGAACAGCATGAATGGGCTTTTTATTTTTGTTGTTTTTATAAACGGAGATAACGTAAGTGTGAGTATGAAACTGATAACTGAGTTTGATGAGGTGTATGATGTAAAATCACCAAATAATTAAAAAGAAAAAAAAAAGAAAAAAGAAATACTATGATTAATATCAGGGTTTCACTGGCTTTGTAACATTTAAAGGCTTTCTTTGTTAAGTTTTATGTAATTATATGATATGTTTTTTTCTAATTTTTAAAAATTATTGTAGAATTCTGTAGTAAGTCTACATATTTGTGCTCATTTCTGTTATTGCTGTCTTTTATTATTAGTATGGAGTATTTTATTAACATTTCAAGCAGGTTACAAAGTACCCATCATTCACTGAATTTAGGTCTAATTTTGCTATCTAAAAACTCACCAGTTTTTTCAGATTCTTCAGTTTATTGAAACAAATTTATAATGCATGTCCTCCTAATTTTCTGGAATATTATTCATATCTGTTAGAATGTTTACCTTTCATTTCTAGTTTTATTGAAGTAGGTTTCCCCTTTTTTGTTTAATTTGATTAAGAATTTGCCAATTGTGTTTTATCCTTAAATAAATAAATTAATTTAAAAAATTGATTAAACATTACCATCTTTACTTTACTTCAATTATGCATTTTAATTGCCTTTAGTTAAATATATTTCATCTTCAATCTCAGACACCTTCTTCAAATTAAATGCATCGTAACCTAACATTTCGCTTTTCAGCATTCTTGGATCTGATGGTCATAGTGTCATTGGTGATAATAATAGCAATCAGATTAGGTCTATATACTAATTTCTTATATTCAGCAAAGTCAAAATATCTTTTTATATATATATTTTTTTCAGGAAGCCATGTTGAGTTTATTGGGGGAATGAGTGGGGGAGGGGAGGAGAAAGAGAGAGAGAGAGAGAGAAAGGAAGGGAAGAGGGAGCAGAGAAAGAGCTCTGTTTATATATTTTTATATCTATCAATCATCAATTTAACATTTATATACTTAACATACATTTGTCTATTGTTTATCTACACATATATAATATGCGTTATATTACCTATTTATCAATCATTTCATTTTCTGTCAATTTTCTATTTATTATCTATCTATGTATCTATTATCACTCTACATATATATTACTCATCTATCATATCTCTACATGATTATTGTCTCTTTATATATATAATTTGCTTGCAAATATTTAAATAGAAATAAGTTTTATTTATGTTCATTTCATGTATGGAGATAAAGGTACACAGAGGCATGTGTTTATTCAGGGTGTCTAAACTACACTGGTAGAATTAAATAAAGTTTAAATAAAATCCAAGTTAACATAGCTTTAGAGCTTGGCTGATGAAAGGAATGGGATTTTGTATGGAGGATAAACAAGACTAACAAATTTTTAACTTATAAAGGTATGTGTTCACATATCAGTTGGTGTTATTCATAAAATCACCTTTCATCCTAAACCTTAATTAGTTAATGTGTTTCATTAAATGATGGACAAGTTTATTTACAAAACACCTTGAGTTGACTATGACCTTCCATCACCCATCTGTCATCAATGGCCATTGAGTACTTACAAAATAAGCATCTCCAGGAGGTGAAATTTATCTAGAAAATAACCCTAAAATGTGACTGGATGATTGTGGGAAAGGGGCCCTTCTATGAGAAATAGATATGGTAAGCAACATACCAATGACATCATACATTTTACAGATTTAACACCAAAAGAGTGAACACAGATGTCCTTTAGGTATTCCTATTTCTGTATTTTTAGGCTTTTCTATCTTTATTTGTACTTATAAAATATTATTATTATGTATTTCTGAAATGCTTTAAAAGTTTCTTACATACATGTAAATTGAAGACACATAGACCACCACATCATGTTAAACATCATATTGAACTAATATAATTATCAAATCTTTTATGTCATGAAGAAAGTGTAAGGATTTGTTTTGTTTATACTCTTTGGAGGCTGGCCAAATAAGTGCACAAAGATTTGTGTAGTGATATATTATATATTTAATAAAAATCAGTTTTATTAATGTCTGGCTTTAGCTTGCCTTATTTCTAGCCAACTTTTCTAATGTAAATTATCCTATTTCTCCTTGAGTATGATTTGCCTCTGGACTTTTTACTCTTTTTTATTTTATATATCTTTTTTTTTTCCTTTTTACTCCTGGCTGGCTATGTGACTGGCTGGGTAGCCTCTGGCATCCTCCTTTTCTTCTTCTTCTTCTTCTTCTTCTTCTTCTTCTTCTTCTTCTTCTTCTTCTTCTTCTTCTTCTTCTTCTTCTTCTTCTTCTTCTCTCCCCCTCCCTCTCTGTATCTCTGTCTCTCTCTCTCTGTCTCTTTCTTTCGAGTCTATATTTTACCTCTTATTTTTTCTCTCTGCGTATCAGCTGTGCCTTTTTCTCTCTCCAGACTAACCATTGGCCATTTAGCTCTTTATTAGATCAATCAGGTGTTTTTGGCAGACATAGTAACACAGCTTTACAGAGTTAAACAAATACAACAAAAACAAATACAAAGCAACATAGCTTTGTATGGTTAAACAAATATTCCACAAAATAAATTAATGTGATACATTTAAAACTGATATTCCACAACTACTAGTAGCTTTTGTAACATACAGACTTGATATTTTATACAAATCTTCAGATGCAAAGTTTAATAGGCTTTTAATTGATGAAAGGTCTAAATAAAGGGGCTTCTCTGACTTGTACTCTAGAGGAAGTTCAGAACTTTGCAATAATAACAAAAGCTGCATTGGATTTCACAAATCATCTTAAAAATTAATTTATGGAAAAAATTCTTAAAAGCTTTATAGAAATAAATGTAATAATTTAGCTGCAGATAGGCAGACCTTCTTCATTCATTTGGAAGTCATTTGCATGTGATAAATACATTTTAGAGTATGTGTAAAATGAGAGAATTTTTTAAATTTGTTACTTATATGTCTATATCTATGTCTATTATCTATCTGAATACCTCTATAATCTATCTTCTGCCATCTATATATCATATATCTATATTCTGTCCATCTATTTTTCTGTCTATGTATCTATCTATCCTTTATCTATCTACCCATTTCTAGGATCATATATATCTTATGATCTCAAACTCACTATACACCTGAGGATGACCTTAAAAGCCTTTTTCTGCCTATCTCAATCTTAGAAGTATTTATTCTTGAACCTTCATGGCCAGCTTATGTGCTACTGTGGTTGAACCTGGGACTTTATGTGTGCCCAGTAAACATTTTATCAATAAGACACTTCTCTGCACTATACTATTTACTTTCAAGACCATTTATTAAAAAGATAAATGAAACTTAACTAACATCATTTTTTAATGATACAATAAATATGTAATGTCCTAAATATTTTCTACTACAACCACTAGATAAAAATATCTTCCTGCTCACTGCCTAATCTACAAAAATTGGTCATGGATCTTGTGTTCAATGCGCATCAAATACTATTTGCAAAAATTTTTACTTTGAGGAGATTTTGTTTAAAAGAAACAGGGAAATCATGTCTTGTTTTAATCCCCCAAAACTTGACCATTTAATATATTATATGCAATGTCAGTTCATTTTGACAGCATGATTAACGTTATGGTTCAGACTAACTTGATTGGTGGCCATGGGAGAAAGAAAAAAAATCTATAATTTCATGTACTTGAGAAACATTAAGTTAGGGCTATATCCACAGGACACAGTTTCCAGGGAAGAAACAAATTGGATAGATTCATAAGCAGCTAATATACAAACAGCCTTGGCAATATTACTTTGAAATTTTGGCGCATCATTTTTCTTCACCCACCTAATATAATCATGCTCTCTGTTAAGTATGATGACAAGGCAAGAATGAACACACTAAAGCCATACTATAGGTAACAAATGCTTATGAAGCATGCTTCTGGATGTCCATCTGAGGATGCCCTGCATCTGGAATCAGAAGCTATACTGGAGGAGATAAAAAGTCAGCTGCAGGCCAGCCAGTGAGGAAGTTTAAATGAGAATGGCCCCACAGGCGCTCATATGTATTTGAATGCCTGATTTTCAGTTGGTGGTACTCTTTTGGGAAGGATTAGTGCATGTGTGTCACTGGAGGTGAGCTTTGAGCTTCATAAACCCATGCCAGTGACCCCCTGCTTTGGACCTGTGAATCAGATGTAATCTCTAAGCTATTGATTCAGCACCATGACTGTCGGCCTGCTGCGATGGTTTCCACCATGATAGTTATGGACTCACCTTGAAATTGTAATCAAGCCCCCAATTAAATGTTATTTTTAATAAGTTAAAAAAAAGTCAGCTGCATGTCCTTTGTACTGAGCCACACACTGTTGGTTGACAAGCTACTTTCATTTTCATAGGAGCCATGACAGTAGGTCTAAGACTGGGATAATTGTAGCTAAGAATCATTACAGGTTAAATAATCATTCCTTTTTTTTGTGTGGGTGTCTCAGTGGAAGCATTTATTTAGTATTTTTGAAATCCAGAATTTCATCCCTAACACAATAAAGTAGGAGGGAAGCCTGGGACTATACGTTCACAAATTGTGAATACATTTGATTACATTTTTTTCATTCTTTATTTTAAAAAATTGTGTGTTGGTATTTTGACTGCTTGTCTATCTTTGGGAGGGTGTTGAATCCTCTGTAGCTAGGATTAAAAACAGTTTTATACTCCCATGTGAGTACTGGGACTTAAACAGGGATATTTTGGAAGAACAACCAGTGTTCTTAACCACTGAGTAATATCTCCAGCCTTACATTCCTAAGCACAACCAATTGTTTATTGTGAAGAATGGAATTGCAGAAATTTTTACAATTTCAGATTATACATTTTTAAACCAACTTATGTTTCAGGGTATTTCAAATATCTGGTATATTTTAATAGAGCATGTTAAACATTGAAATGTAAAATTAGAAGATATTAACAGTTTCTGGAAGAGAGAGAATCATTTGTTTTTGAAGACCTGGCCATTGCTAGGCTTTCTGTTCTCCAATGAATGTCCTAACATTTATGCACATATTAAATAGAGTCAGTCAATTGTAAAACAAAAAAGCAAAATAAAACAAACAAACAAAAACCCCATGAAGTTGGAAAAGACATGTATCAGGAAGTGTTAGAAGGGAGAAATTGTGGTAAATAAAATTCCAAAAACTAAACAAGGTTTGAAAAGAGAAATCAATGTACCATCCAAGATCAAGACTTATACTTGTCTTTTCTTATAAGAACTTGAATAGCTGTATCGTATTGTCGTATACATATATTTTTTAAATCTATTTGGAACTGTTATGTTGGTATGGGTTAAGATTGCAGTTTAGCTTCTTTTAAAAGGTAAACAGCTATTGAAACATCATTAATAAGACTATATTTTAGCCATTTATTTATTTTCTTTTTTAAAATTTTATTTAGTTAACACTTTTCATTTATTTTACATACCAACCATGTTTCCCCTTCCTCCTACCCTCCTGTTCCTCCAACCTACACCCCTCCCCACCTACTCCACTTCTGTCTCTATTCAGGAAGGGGCAGGCCTCCCATGGTTTGAACATAACATGGCATATCAAGTTGAGACAGGACCAAATTCGACCCCCTGTATCAAGGCTGGGCTGGGTAATAATGAATGGAGAACAGGTTCTCAAAAGCCAGGTATGCACCTGGGATGGATTTTGACCTCACTGTTTACAAAGAGGCCAAGCTACACAACTGTCACAGACATGCAGAAGGCATAGGTGAGTCACATGCATGTTCCCAACTGTTTGTTCAGAGTCCATGTGCTCCCACAAGCTCAGGTTGGTTGTCTCTGTGGGCTCCTGGCTTATTGAATCCCTCCTTCCTTTCTTCAGCATCTCCTGGATCTCTGCATCTGCTTCCCTCAGTTTCTTTATATCTGTGATGACAATTAGGATAGTCACCAATCCAATTACAGTAGATGACCAGTTCAGGTACCCTCTCCATGACTGTTAGGAGCGTGGGAACAAGCAGGGTTTTTATTTTATTATTATCTTTTTCATGTTGCTTTTAAACTCACAAAGATCTACCTGCTTCTGCCTCAGGAGTGCTAGGATTAAAGGCACATGCCATAATGATCAGTAATAACAGTGACCGTTTACATTTAATCTTGACAATGTTTCTGATAAATCAGTTCCCCTTTCACATACAAGCTTACCTAAAGACTATCAATTACATATAATGGTCTTCACATCTCTCTTTTTGAGCACCACTGTATCATTGTTATTCTAGTGTGCTAGGGTAGCTTAAATGGAGACATGAATCTTTTCCATTTTTTCCTTATTTAATATAATTTTGAATAATGTGTTTTTTATATTTTCCTGAGAGTTTTTTGATTTCTAGAAAAAAATTAACAGCTGAGAGTTTTAGAAGCATTTTATACAAAATCAATCAACTATTAGATGTTTATAAAAAAGAATCGTAGTCAGAAGTTTCTCTGTAACAGCCCAGCCAGTCCCACAGCGATTTATTCCCAAATAACCACTCAAATGATTATATTAATTATAAAATGCTTGGCCTATGGCTCAGGCTTATTACTTTCTACTCTTACTTTTAAACTAACACATTATTCTTATCCATGTTTAGCCCCATGGCTTGGTACATATTTCTCAGTGTAGCATCTCATCTTGCTTCCTCTGTATCTTGCTGGCATTTTCATCTGCTTTTATATTTCGTAGAGTTCTCTTTGTCTGGTAGCCCTGCTTATACTTCCTACATGCCTTCTAGCCAATTAGCATTTTGTTTACAGTGACAAATATTTATAACGTACAAAATTATAGTCTCACAGAAAAATTTTAAAAGGTTTACTTTATGTCATTAATGTCTAAGTATTTTTTGTAACCACACCAAAAATACTTACATACAAAAATCAATTTGCAAAGAAGAGTAATATATTTTGGATTATGGTTTTATATGTTTCAATCTATGATTGCTTAGATTGATATAGTTTTGTGGTGAGGAAGTATATCACAGTGGCAGGAATTTGTTAATGATACTTACAACATTACAGAAGGGAAAGATGGAGATAGATGACACAGGGATAGATATACAGACAAACAGACAGAAAAATGGACAAACAGATGGACAGTTAGATTGATGGATCATTGATGACAGAAAAAGTAAAATACAGAGACAATATAGGTGATGCTGAAAATATGCTATTTATTTTTGTGGGACACATCTGTCACTGATGTGTATCTCCCCATTATGTTTCATGTACTGGCTTCTGCCATTTCCAAATAATTTTCTGAAATTATGATTACTATTAATGGTGCAATCTCCTCATGAGTTCAGAGCTATCATGATCTAAACTCTTCTCAAAGTCCCATCAATTATCAACCATGCCTTTAATGAAAGAGTCTGGGGGGGGGGTTCAGATTCAAACAATAGCATCTGAGTGCATAAACTTTAAATTATAAAACATTTTAGTGATTAAAAGCCCAACATTTACCATAATGTTTAAAGCATAACCACCAGAGGTCAAATTTGTAATTGGGTTTTATGTGTTAGATCTTCTGCTGACCATTGATTTCCTATTGCATTTTGAGCAAGTTATTTTCTTTTCTAATGAGTCTCAAAATTTTCATGCTTGTTAAGGATAACAGAGATTACATCTGACCACTATATTTTAAGTTATAGACCTTAAAGAATATAGTGTGATTGGCATGATTACAGACATATCTATACATGCTAATTGGCATTAGATATTATTTGAAAACTAATATCAGTGTAAAATCTGAATAAATAATAAATGAATTAATAATTTTAATCTGCATACATAGCATGCATAGCAAATGTGCTATTGCAGAATCTATTCAAACTTGCCTTACAGGGATTACATCATTTATACCAATACAATCTGGGGATGAGAAGGGCATTCATTTAAATTTTCTTTGAATTCCACTAAATGTAAATTGCTTTCATAAGACAGAAACTTAGAATTAAACTATTGATGAAAGACAAGGTGATAAATACAATTTTTAAGGCAGTTTATTCACCAGGAGATGATGAATGGAAAGATTCATATTAGCTTGGAGAAAATAATCATCACTATAAATTCTCACAAAGTGAGTTTAGGCTCTATGACAATGCCTCAAACAAGTTAAAATTTATTGGATTTGTTTTATAGATTTAAAACTCTCTGATTGTCACTTCAACTCTTTATGATACACTTCAATGAAGATTAAAAGTAGAAGGTATCTAGGATTGAAATATTCTGTTAGATTTATAACCAGGAATTACAAGCCATTTAGCTCACTGTGAACTAACAAGATTTAAAATATACAAATGTGAGAAAATTTTATTTGGCTTGAAAGACTTCAAATGTAAACCAGAACATTACTTCCAAGTAGAAGGCTGTCATATGTGATGTGATAAAGCTTTATTGAATTAATTCACCATTTATACCATGAATAAAACTTTTTAAAGCATGAATTAACTAATAAAATAGAAATGTGCATGAAAGTTCCTTGGCTTGGGAATAATCAGGAATCAAGGAGCTACAGTTTAAAACAGCTTAACTTTTTTGTTGAAGGCCTGGAGAATGGCTCAGCTATTCTCCCACAAGCATTGAGACTTGAGTTTGATGCTTAGAATTCATGAAAAATTAAGCTGGAAATAAGAATGCATGCCTGTAATTCCAGTGCTAGGGAGGTAGAAACAGGAAGATCCCTAGGGATTGTTGAATCAATGAGCTCTATTGAGTGACAAATCTTGCCTCAAAAAGTAAGATGAATATAACTAGATGGTAATGCTCTATTGCTGAAGATACTACTAACTCTGGCCAGAGAAGTTTCTTTTTGTGGAGGTTAATGCAGAAACTCTAAAATGCTCAGTGTTCAGTTCTTGGTGAATTATTTGTATTAGTATCCTTCTATCTAATGAACTTCAGGGAAGAGAACAAAAAGAACATAAGATTTGACAGATGGAGAGGAGAACTATGTTAGGATTGCTCACTTCTGGACATGGTATGGCTATTGTATAAATTTATTTACAGAAATAGTGGCTATCTGAGGAAGGCCTGTATAAAAATTAAAGTAGTCAAAATTTAACAATGGACAAGGTAGATATGTCTAAGTCTTGATCCCTATTGCATGACCTATTGAGTGATGATGATGGGTGAGAGAGGAAGAATCACTCTATTTTGGGAATGTGGCAGACAGCAGGTGCTCATGCTCCCAGCTGATGGCCAGATACCTATAAGCAAATGGGCAACATTCATTGTTCTCAAGGAATTCTTACTAATAAAATAAATTAAAAGTAATCATGTTGTGGGAGCAGTTAGAGTAGAAGACACTAGGAGGAAGTTGAAGGAGAGTTGTGATATGTAGATACCATCATTGTATATCATATAAAGTCATAGGTAAAAATATTACCTACAATTAAAACAACTTCAAAATTACATATGCAAATGGTTACTGAGAAAGATAATCAATATTGAACTCTGACTTCTATATACATATGCACACATGTGCTCTTATACCCACCAACATACAAGCATACATAAACTTTTGATGAATTATTTGCAGTTCTATGATGAAATCCTGAAAAACTGCAAAATAATACAAAAACAACCTCACATAATAAAATCAAAATCATTTTAACATCATATCCCTGAGCACGTTTCATAGTAAGCTACCTACATTCCTGTAACTTGTTTCTATATTAGTAATCCAAGACATTGAGGTACTAGGCTTTGATCAAAATTACGCATGATTAAAATTCATGTTCTTGCCTTTTTTGCTGGAAAACAATATTTCATACATTTCAAATCCAATTAGTTTATTTGTTCAATATGACCTTCCCAGTACCCTTTGTCAAATATAGGGTGTTGAGCTGTGCTTATCATTAGCAGTTAGAGCTATGCCAAATGCTAATTTTTTAAAATACTTCTTTTCTGAATCAAATTTAGTGGATATACTAAAAAATACCTTAGGCTTTGAAGCTTCATTTATTTGTACATGCAAATCTAGTAATTGCTTATATAAGTTGAGTAAACTACACATGAAAACAAGTGTTCAATTAATCAGTATAAAAAATTCCCAATATTCTTGCTCCCAGCAAACTCTTTCCAAGATAATTCATGTGAGTTAGAAAGAAACCTAATATTTCATTGTACATGTAAATGGTATCTTAATTTCCTGAGGTTGACTCTGTTTTTTTTCATTCATTCAATACTATTTTGTGCACACATCATAGGCATCAGTTCTAAACATTCTATGAAAAATATGATAGCTATTTATGTCTACCCTTTATTAATTTTGAGCTCTTGAATGAACTCTTACAATATAAGAACATATATCATTGATCTTAATTTTTGTTTCTCCCATGTAGTTCTCAAAGGTAAGTAGAGTAGTGATAATGCAAAACTGATATCCAGGTTATATTCTTAGCTATTTAGAATTTGTTGAAAATTATGTGTTTTCTTTTCAAAACTTTACCATACCACAAAATAATATGCTATCAACTTTATACAGTAAATTTAAATGTATTTTTAACATTATGGCCATGAACAATTGTCACTGTGAGATATCTGCATTTCTGTGACTTGTTTCTACACTAATAATTTAAACATTAAGATATTGTTAATTACAAAAAATGGTAATTATTCTTTCTCTGGACTTCCAGCCACTGAATAATGACACAGAAATTTTTATTAATTATAAAATCCTGAGCTCAGCTTAGGTTTCATCCCAACTAGCTCACAAAACTTAAATAAACTTGTTTACATTAATCTGTTTTCTATCATGTGGCTTGTTACCTCTCCTCAGTATTGTAGGTCCCAATTTCTCCATGTACTACTGGCAAATTTCTGCTTCTCAGATTCCCTTACCCCAGTTCCTCTTTCTGCCTGGAAGTACTGTCTGTCCTCTCCTACCTAGCTAATGGCTATTCAGCTCTTCGTTAAACCAATCAGAAGATGCCTTAGGCAGTTGAGGTAAAATGGGAACATATCTTTACACAGTGTGAAAAAATATCCTGTAACAGAAATAAGGGGTCTTAGCTATGATTAAACCTTACTCTGTGGTTTTCAAACCTTTTAAAGTAGTTTTCAAGAAGAATTTGGGAAATGTTTGAGGAACTGGCTAAAGTGAAGGATTCTGTGAGCAGAATTCAATGAGCAATTCTGATGTGAGCTCAGATGTGAATGTTGATGTAAACTCAGATAGTAAAGTAGGGTTCATAGGATCTCTAGAGAAAAGAGGAATTAGAGTAGATTTAAATTATTTTGCTCTTATTTCCAGTGTCCCAAGAGTCCTCTGAATGATATACTCACTTGCCAATCTCTATTTTGTGTATGGGAAAATCAGTAGGATGACAAGTGGGGTGCCTTAGCTCTTAGAATATACAAAATCTACCTGTGTAGCATGCTTGGATACAGACAATTGTGTTACAGAGTCTATGTGTTTATTAACCAGATAATACTGATGCTCCAGGTACCAGAACTATGGATTGAGTAGTGGAAACTGCATGCCACATTTGTTTGTTTCAGCTCATGAAAACTTCTATTTATAATTTTTAAAAAGGCCTATGATGTCAAATATGTGTGGCAGAGTCAGGAGCCTTATAGGAAACCCCGTGAGAGGACAATTTGTAGAGCTATGACAGTGAAGACGCAGATATAATGGCAACTGGAGAATGTGGAAGACATTCAGCCTTGAAATATCTTCATAGTCATCCAGGTTAGTCAATATAATAGAGAGGTCCCATAGATTGTAAGATTGTAAGAATGAGGCTTTTTAACATTCTTTTCAGATCATAATTTAATTACAACATTCCTCCCTTCTCTTTCATCTCTTAAACCCTGTCAATACATACTTCCTGACACTCTGTAAAAAAAGGCTTCTTTTGTTCTTATTTACTAATGGTTATTGCATGCATATCTGTAAATGTATATATATGTATACTTTAATATAACCTAAAAAATTTGCATACTCTACCTGTATGTATGTTTTCAAGGCTGTTTGCCACTAGACAATCAATTGATGTTCTTTTCTTTGGGGAGGACCAACTCTCTTGCTCCAAGTTATTCTCAGTTGCCTATAGTTCTTTGTGTACAGTTGAGGCTTATGGGCTTTTCTCTGTCTATTTTGGTAAATTTTTTAGTGTCATCTATATTCAGTTTGTGCTGGTCAGATTTTATAGATGTAGTTTTTGCTATTAATAGAATATGCATTGTATGAGCCAGAGCATCAGAGAGTTTACTCAACTTTTTTTCTTTTTTATATTAATTTTTATTATAAAAAAGTCATAATTATTATCCATGTATACCTTTGTTCAAGCTCCCTTCCCCCTCCTACCCCTTCCAGTCACTCTCCCTTCTCCAAATCTCTTTATCTCCTCCCCAACAAGGGCAGCTCATATTTCAGCATATTTCCCAGATGCCAGATACCGTTAAAGGACTTAGTGTTTTCTCTACTTGCCTTAGCCTTCCTTTAATCCAAATCTTCTTTTGTATTCTTTTACCCAATTCGATAACATGAAGATATTTATTCCCCACAATTGTATTGGAAAAATGTGACTTGTTCTTTACTCTATAGCTGTTCACAGCTAAAAGCTGCCTGGAGTCTAACATGGGATTTTGTTAGACTATAATCTACTATAATAATGGAAATGAATGAAATGAGTTTTGTATTTGAAGATGTTTATGAAGGCAAGATTTCATTATTTAAGAATATATATCTGGGTGTCAAGTTGATAAGGAGTAGACATGTGATTATGAATCTTGATTAATAATCAGATTGGATTAAGAGCAGCCTAGGAATTGTGTGTCATATCTTTGGTCATGTCTGGAGAGAATCCTCAGAGATAGCTGCTGAAACTATTTAATGAATGACTGATTTAATCATAGCAGAATTTATAATGTGAATTGATTACTTAGACTTTCTGGAACTGTGGACCATGCTGTCTGTTCAGAAAGTGATAGTCATTGGATCATTGGAGTACATCCTTTGCCCTGATTCCTTTCTGTTAGGGTTTTGTCCTGCTTCTTGTTACCACAATGTGACATGTTGCTACTGGAAATGTTCTCTATATGCTGTAAATAAAAGACTGTTTTGGCCTATGCACAGCACCGTAGAAGTGGGTGGAGAATCAGAGGCAGGCAGATAAGAGAAGGAGGGTAGAGTTAGTAAGTCTCCATCTGACCCCTGAAAAAGACAGACATATAAAAATACAGGTGAGCCACGGGCTGAGCCACGTGATAAAAAATTAATAAAAATGAGTTAAATTAAGATAAAAGAGCTATCTAATAATGTGCTTGAGATATGGGCCAAACAATATAAAAAATATAAGTGTGTGATTCATTTCTTTGAAAGACAAAAGCCGCCGCAGACCAAGTTCCAAACCTCCGCTGCAGACCAAGTCACAAACCTCAGGGCCCAAACGGGCACCTGGAAAAACTTCCTACAACAGTTGGTCCCACTCAAAGAGAGACTAAAGGCTTTGAAATCATGAACTAAAATGAATACTTCTTTACTTACATTGTTTCTCTATTGTATTTCATCTGAGCAGCAATAAAAGTAATACATAGATTTAGAGCATTGTATTCTTAATATAAAACAATAGTACCTGAACTTACAGCTGCTCAATGAAACAAATACTTGCTAGGACCTTTCTCTACTTTCTCACCTTCCTAGTCTATACCCTTGTGTGGCATCTAGATAAAAAACATTAGTCTTGGAGTGGGTAGGTATTTTTCCCGATTTCATTTTCCATAACATGGTGCAACTGTCTTAGCCAATTCTGTGTAAATTCAACTTACATGATGCAAAATACTTCCCATCATTGCCTAGCAATTGCTGCTTTCCATATCATAATACAATCACTCGTTTGGTTTTAGAAGACACATTATGCAGAAAACTGAAAGAACACTGATTTTTATCAGATGATATCATTTAACCCAACAATATTATACATAATGCATATTGATGACCTATTCAAAAATTTGGCTCTCTATAAGTTTTACTTTTAATGAAAATATACTTCAATGGCTATAGCATTGTATAAAATTTTGTATTAATTTGCATGTGTATCAGGAAAGAATATCTTATCACTCCTCAAGAGATACATTTGAATATGTAGTTTCAAAATCTTTTTAAACCAAAGAGATTTCTGTTCATAGTGTTTGGCCATAAAGTTAGGAAGATCACTTTTATTATCTAATTCTTTTAAAATTTGAAGAAACTTTTAAAAGTTAAAAGTCAAATGTATGGAAAAGAAATAGTTATTCTACTTTGGAGGCATTTTTTTCTTTTGTACTTAATATTTTTGGAATAGGCATATGTGGTTTGCCTCCCATTTTTTTCCTAAAAATACAATAAGGCATAATTGTGTCTATCACCACTGGTGACTTTGGCACAAGCATCACTGTGGCACAACCCACCAAGGGCACTAGGGCTTCATTTATAGTACTATGGTTTAGAGCAATAGACAGTTCTATATTTCATACACTGATGAGGGCCTAGGCTGTAAAGGATTTCAAAAAATCCTGCCAGGGTGAGGAGACCTCTTTAGTACCTAGACTGTTGGACTGAGTGAACAATAATCTAAAAGAAGATTTAAATAAAATGATGACATGTAAAGGAAGCAGATTTGGATCTGAAGGGCGAGGCCTCTTAGCTTCAGGACTGAGATAAGAAAACTGTCTTGGATTGTTGTGATTTGTAAGTTCAAAGGCCACATACAAGTAGTTTGCCCAGGTAGTCTAAGGTGGTAAGAGAAATTTAAATATAGGAGAGATAGAGACAAATTGAAATTTAGTCCTGTTATTTATGTTTATTGTCCATGGTACTGTGTTACATAGGATATTTTTATACATGTCTGTCTTGTATGTTGATTCTGAGACCCATCCTACTTTCCTCCCATCTCTCCTGCTGTTAGTGTTATATATGGATCCACAATGATTTTATCACATTCTAAAGTTACATTGTCTCAGTCTTCACCATTTTTCTAGTTTGATTCACATTCCTTTGGCATAAAATGTTTCGTGAACAATATATTTTACCAAAACAGTGTATGTTCACATTATTTTCAGATAACAAAAGATGGTCACATATACTATGCACTGGGAGACAATGTGGTACTTTTAACTGTATTTTGCTATAGAAATAGTCTATTAATATTATCAATATATCTACAATATTATAAAGTTATAGCTCTTTAAATGATGAGGATGTTAAAATATATTTCTTTAGTGATTTCAAAATACACAGTAATTTAATATTAACTATAGTGACCTATGTAATTTTTAGTTTTAGGTCACTCACTAAAACTTGCAACCTTAAATTTATAAAACCCTCTGCCCCATATCTCCTCCTTCTGTCAGCCCCTGGTAACTCTCTCTCTACTCTGTTTTTATGAAATTTACACTTTTGGAATTCTCATAAGTGAATGAGCTCATGAAATTCTTCATTTTGTATTTCCGAATACCTGAGTTTGTATAGTCTTCCACTTACATCAACTGTGCCCCCAAAAGACATAATTTCTAACATAATCTCTCTGGTAGAGAGATTTATTCATTTTTGAAATTCCTCAGTACTTTGGAAGGGTTAATTTTTAAGTTTCATTTTAAATAACAGTTTAACATACTCTGCACTGGGGATTCCAGCTTCTTCTTGTCACACAATCTAACACAGTACAGCATCTAATGCCCAGAAGACCATTTGACAGTATGTTTGCATTTAATATAGTTAATGGAAATTTAATGTTCTTACAATTGTTTTTGCCCTCCCAGAAGCACTGAATAATTTATGAATAATTCCGTATGACTTTAAATAAAACAGTTCTTTATTAGCTAAACCAAGAGCAGCTATCACATTTGGTACTATTGCCCTAAACCTGATGCTTGAGAATAGCATTTTTCATATACTATTTAGAACTAATAAAATTTGGGCAATGACAGAAAATTTCTGCTCCTCTACCCTGACCCTGAAATGCTATTTTATTAATCTTGAAATGATGGCAGCAGGCAAATTGTTTGCTGTTTATGAGTGAACACCCAAGTTTAAATCTTAGAATCCATACAGTGCCTGGTTACGGGGACACATGTTTATATCCCAGAACTCCTATCAAAAGACTGGAGAAGAAAACAGGAGAATCTCTGAAGGCTCACAGGCCATTTTGTCATACACAGTGGTGAATGACAAAGACCTGTTCCACAAAAGGCAGAAGATGAAGACAGACATGTAAGGTTTCCTCTGACAGTCACATAGATGTCTTTTCAAGAACAATCAGATAGAAACAAACATACATATGTCCCTCATCATTGTTCATATGTCTAGAGCATCATGATAGTGCCAGAAGAAATCAGTGAAGGTCCCACCAACACAGATTTTCACTGACCTGTGTACTGTGTGAATATATGGTTTCTTCAATCTCTAGCTATATTCTGCATCTCCTCCTGTAGTTAATCTTGCTGCCCTAAGAGAAGTCAAAGAAACTTAGTTTTAATATATTATTGAGAAAATAAACAGTATTGACTTTCTGTTCACTTATAGGGAACTCTTAGCCTACAATTTAGTAATGCAGAGTTAAACAAAAATTAACATATGGGGATATTGTGGTGATGAAAAAATATTTTAAATTTATACTCTATATTATATACTTAGTAAATAGTATCTCCTGAAGTTACAGTAATATATAATTGGGTTCCTCACATGATAATTAAAGTGGCCTTTATTGTATCTGAGAAATATAATAATAAAAGTCATGAAAATGTCATATTATAAAAATTTTGTTTGTTTGAGTGTAGTTGTATCAAAAGATGTGTATGGATTAATGAATTAGTACTTATTTATATTTTCATGATCTGATAAATATTATTGGACATGCTTTAAATGCTGTCTACAACATCTTTTTCTTACAATGTGTCCTTATTTCCTTTCATATATTGTAAACAAATTTCTGGGAGCCATAGTAATATAGTAATATAGAGTAGGAACTCAACCGGCACTGACAAGGCTGCCCCATCAGAGCCAAGTACCCTGGGCAGAACTATAAATGCTTAATGCACAGCTACCAGTGTTAATGGGTAACTTTACTTTAAGTATCACTCATTTTGATTTGTCAAAGCATAGAGGAAATGATACTCACTTATGTGTAGCAGTGACAATCTATGCGAATTTCAAAACTCTTAAGCAGGATGTTCATGTTTTCCCTCCACTTGACAGATCTTTTAATGCATTGGCCCTCAAATTAGATAGATGCTACTAGTGCCAAACTTAGGTAAACACATCATCCAAATATCCTCATATTTTCTTTTAAAAGTTTTGTGTGTGTGTGTGTGTGTGTGTGTGTGTGTGACTGAGTGAGTGATGATGTGAAGGTTAGAGAGTTGTGATAGATGCTTATCTCCTTACAGTGTGTGAGCTCCAAGGATTGAATCATGGGAAGTTTCAGTGGCAAGCATCTTACCTGCTTAGTCATCTTGCTGGCCCCCTTTGTTTTTCTTGAGCTGACACTTTCTGAAAGAAATTGTATATGGCCATAAGCATTCATATCTGCCATATCTACTGTGCAAATTCAACACTCATTGTTTCTTTTTGGCATTCTAACATCTTCTTCAATATGTGCTCCATGGCTTCAGTTATGCCCCCAAATGGTTTCACCATCTTTCCCTTTTGAATTATAACCTTAAACTATCATGCTCAATAATGGGACATCACTAAAGTGTTTTCTTATATGAATAAATACCAGCTTTCTGAGTAAAACCTCCATATTTCCTTTGACTTTTCTTTGTGAATATTTTCCCATTCTTATTTTTAAGCATGCTTATCTTGACATTCTCCTCATTCACATGTGAACATATTTTGGATACAGAATTTTGTGTACTGCATTTTTGAGTACACCTATATGGATAATGCTATAGACTTTAGCCCTTTGTTTATCAAGGAGCTTCTTGATAAATAGAATAATTTTTTCTTTTAGAACTCATTTTCTTGCAATAAAAAGGGACATTTATGTGGCTTTAGAACAAGCCAGGGATACTTTTATGCCAGTGCAACGTATACAAGTAAAATATTTTGCCTGTTTTCCAAGGATAAATCATAGGGTCAATGAACTTATTCACAGTCAAATGATACTGAAACATTTTGATACATCCATTCATCTATTAAAAACTGGTCTTGTACTCTAAAATTCAGGAATTAAATGAGTTATTGGATTGTTCCACACTCATATCTATATAACATTTCATTTGTATCAGAAAAACTAACCAATGAATAAGGGGGTTTTGCTTGTAAATCAACATGCAAATAATGTCATGTATCCAGAATAGTACTTACAAAGCAGAATGCTTACAAGTGAGCAATCTCCTCTTTGGGAATATCCTGCTCACTTTGCAACATGGTCAATATTTGAATTAGGCCTTTAAGACTCAGCAGATATTTGCCACATAGAAATGAGCTGATCTATAAATGAAAATAGCATTTGGCAAAAAATAAGCACTGGTTACTTCTACTGGATTAACAGAACCGAGAAGAAGCAAGGTGTACTGGTCTTTGCCCATCCCCAGTTTTCACTTGAGGATTAGGATCAGTAGGGAAATAGCAGATCACTCTGTATGTGTGGTGTGACAGAGCATCTAAGGTTTCTTGAATTAAATAAGAAAACAGAAGGCGATAAATTCTGAAGCTAAAATCTGGAAGGTATTTGCTGTTGCACAGTATCAGATACAGCTCAGTTCTCACAGGAAAACCAGCTGCAGGTGGGATTTCCTTTGAGAGCCCCTTAATTGCTTTGTGGGTTTAAACATTCAGTGTAAAGTTGTCAGGGACTGCTATGGAGAGCCAACTCCATTTGCTAAACAAAACCAACAATTTGGAAAAATTACATCCCTGGATGCCATCATTGGCGCTATGAAGACAACCTCCTTACTAACTGTTGAAAAGAAAAAAAAGAAAAGAAATGTTGGCAGTACACCAAACCAGAGAAGGCCTCTTTGTAAATGTAGCCCTTGGTGACATTCTAGGAAAAAAGTAAAAGCACACACTGGATAAACATTTGATTTAACCCAGGACAAGAATGCCTTAGAAGGTGGAGGCTATTTCTCTTTGTATGGTTATTTTGAAACAAAAATGACATATTTTGCTTTGAAGTGTTAACCATATTTAAGTACTGTTTAGCAACTTTTACATAATGACAACTTCCTCTGAATAGCTGGTTAGTCATGAGACAGATATTCATAGGTCTGTGGCTCATCTTGCTAGGGACTCATATAATCATGGGCATAAGGAAAATTCTGAGACATAAAATCTAAAATAAGATGATGACTGCCACATTGCCTTTCTTTTCTTTACTTCTATCTTGTCTCTCTCTCTCTCCCTTCTTTTTTTTTCTTTTCTTTTTTTAAAATCATTTTTACTCTTTATGTCTGGCCTGGAATTTTAGAAATTTAAAAGCAAAAATTGATCTTAGTTTACAAACTGTTCTACTTGAATTAGGTTTAACATTGTCTGTGGACAAGAAATATTCTTATCAGAAAGCTTTTATCCTTTAGCTAAAGTGAATCGAATTATCGTGAAGTACATTGTGAGTCAGGCAAGGTGGCAAACACCAACAATCCCAGTTTAGGGAAACAGAGGGGAAGAAGGTTGGAAGTTTAAGTTTCAATATTTATTACTGGTAAATTCCAGGTTAGCCTGGCAATTTATTTATAGTTTTCCTCAGATAAACAAAATAAAAACAAAACACTAAAATAACAACAAATACCGACTCATGAATTATCAATCAAGTGATTAGTGCACACAGGGAACTGTGGCTTTCTCATCATAGAGGATCAAAATAGCCATAGCATAAACCCATTCTTTTTTCTTACAAAGCACGGTTTTACTTAATGATTCTATATACTGAACCTTTTCTACCTTTCATTTTTGTGGTAGTTTGAATGTAACTGGCCCCCATAATCTCATTGGGAGTAACACTAAGGTTACATGCATTGCACAGAGAATGTTGGAGAATTATATAGATGTTTGTAAACTAGGCATTTTTTCCCCATTTTTATCACTTTGTCTATAACTCATGTCACTCAAGTTTGTTTGCAAAAAATGGTTATAAATGTTTGTTTTGTCACAAGAAATAGAAAATATGTTGCATACATCAAAAAAGAGCTGTGGTTTTGTGGGAGTGGGTAATGTCTTGTGGGAGAAAGTGTGTTACTATGGGGGCAAGTTTTGAGGCCTTTTGCTGAAGTTTCACTTAGTGTCACAGTTAGTTGACCTCCTGGTTACCTCAAAGACATAGCACCCTCAGCTGCAGGGCCACATATGCCCACAAGACATGATGCTCCCCCAGACAATAATAGACTGAACCTCTGAAACTGTAAATGAGCCACCCCAATTAAGTGTTGTCTTTATTAAGTTTATTAGGTAGTCATGGTGTTTGTCTCTTCACAGAAATAGAAACCCTAAGAAAGACAATTCCCTGCAAGGGCATGGCTAAGAGAAGACACTAACGAAACACGAATTCTAGTTTGTATTTAAAGGAAACTCAGAACCAGATATCAGGGAAAAGCTGGAATGTCAGGGAGAGGAAACAGACCACAGTCAATTCTCACCCAGTCAGCTTCTCAGGGTAGAAGCTATCTTCCAGCTTCCTCAGCCTTGTTCCTTATCACTTCTACAGAATAAATCTCTGTCTGCCTACGCCTGCCCTAAATATCTTCTTCACCCAATTGTTTCACTTCCGGGTTCAACTCTGTATTATATTCTAGAGTTAAGATTAAAGGTGTGAGCTACTACTATTTGATAGTTAGGCCTTGAACTTAGAGAAACACAGAAAGATCTCTGTCTCTGGAGTTATGGGATTAAAGGCATAGATCACCACTCCTGGGTCTTTCTAGTGCTGGGATTAAAGGCATGAGTTATCACTCTGACCCTCCTGGTTTGACTGTAGGTAGATCTGTTCTCTGATATTTCAGACTGGTTTTATTAAATATAAAATATATAACCACACTCTAATATCAGTTCAGCTTTTCAGGAAAATATTTGTGTAGTATATCCACTGAGCAGAAGAGTTTTCCTAAAAACCTAAAAAAAAAAAAAAAAAAAAAAGCCGAAATGACAACATCCTTTCTGACTTCTAATGTACTGAAAATCTGCCTCCAGGTGCCACAAAGACTAGGTCTTGCTCTTTGTTACTGTAATTGTCTTTAAGTAATTTGAAATTAGCAGTTATGGTGTATTCAACATCTTTTGACATTTTCAGGCACCCCTAAAAATCTTAATTCATTTTTCTTTGAAATCCAGATACTGCACTTCTCTTTTCAGTTTCTGGAAGCTTTTATTTTAGTATTGTTCCTAATTTTACAGAGTTTCAAAGAAAAAAATAGCAAATATTTCATGTTTGGGGCTTGAGAGAACAGGCCCTTTCTATACTTTAGTATTAGAATTCCTTTTCCTGGCGTTTTAAAATGTTTTTTCCCATTTTGTAAAAGAGTGCTGTTCATCTTCATGTTCACATTTTAAAAGATGGCAGGCTGAAAGACAAAAACCTTTGAGCACTAAATCTGAGCTCAATAGTACATTTTAAGGTAGGGGTTGTGAGTTGCTTATTGCTGTGAATTCAGAACTTATTATTTTGAATAAGTCATTACAGTACCTTCATCATACATCAACCATTTTTCAATTTTCATAAACAGGCTAATGACCCCACAACCACTGAAGGTTGTGTTTAATTATCTGCACAAAATAAGGTTATAACAGGATCTGTCCTTGGAGATATTCATATGAAAAGTCAGTGCAATGCTTTGGGGGTCATAATGAGCCTTAACTTTTAAAATGAAGTATTCTCTTGTGCAGTGTAAGCTTACAACAAGTAACTAGAAACACAAAGTTTTTCTATGCAGATATACCTGTGCAGCCCTCATATTTCAGAGATCTGCAGAATATGGCATTTAAAATGTTTATTTCTCAGACAGAGACTTCCAGATCCTAACAGTAACCCCAGGTCTCCAAAGAAGATTATGAGACACCAGGATCTTCGTTTGGATTGAAGCAGTGCTAACCTGGGCAAGATGCCATAGCACAATGCCTGCCTGCTGCCACGAACCCGGCCTAGATCTGAGGACATTAGAGAATTGATTGAACCCTTTTGCCTAGACAAAGTAAGGTCAGTCTTCTCCCATATGTCCCTCTACTGTGGGGAAAAATCTCCCACCCTAAAGGCCTGGCAGCTGAAGATT
>PVIH01006969.1:0-105329 GCA_004025045.1 Sigmodon hispidus
CACGCACGCACACACACACACACACACACACACACACACACACGGCAGGCTTTCATGATGTAGCACACGGTGGGCGGCCTCACACTCATTTGAGCTGGCATCCCTATCTCCCTGCCTCGTCCTCCTGAATGCTGCTGGGATCACAGGTTAACTGGGCAGCCCAAGTATTCTTCAACACTCCCATGGAGATGTTAGTGAGGCAAAATGAGCCACCAAGATGGAAAAGGAAGTCACTTTCACTATTTGAAGAAGGCAGGATTGTATACCTGTAGCTCAAAAGAGCGGGCAAGGCCAGGCATGGTGTCAATCAGAGGCAGGTGGTTCTGTGTGAGTTTGAGGCCAGCCTGGTGTATACAGGGTGTTCCAATCGACCAGAGCCACACAGTGAGACACTGTCTTACCTCTTCCCTCAAAACCAAAACAAAACAAAAAAAAAGAAGTTGGGAATGTGAGTTGAGGCAGGGATGCTGCTAAGTACTTTTGGGATCAATAATGCCAAAGATTAGAATTCCTAGTCTATTTTGGCACAAGAGGGTAGCAGTCCTTTAACCCTAGTTCTTGGGAGCTAGAGGCAAGAAGATTAGGAGTTCAAGGTCATCCTCAGTTACTCAGTAAAGTTTGAAGCCAGTAATGGGAGACTTTGCCTCAAAAACCAAAACAATGACAAACAAAAAGCCTGCATCTATGCAAAAATAAATCTCTTTAAGAATGCTGTGGGATCTAGAGAACTGTTACTAGTACTTCTGAGTTTGGAAAAGCTTGAAGATATCAACCAAAAAAACAACTGAAGAGGTACAGTAGCACATGCGAGTATATCAATAGTGAACCATTAAAAAGTTATATTCAAAGTGCTATTTACTCAGAGTATAAACTTGTGAAATACTTAGGAATATGTCTGAGAAAATCTTGTAAGACCAGCCACTGAAATCAACAAGGCTGAATGAAAGAAAAGAAAAGAAACCCAGGTCATGGGGGTGTGATTGCCAGCAAGCCAAGACTCAATGTTGCCACCACCTCAGTGCTGCTGTGGGACTATGCTACTGTACACTGTAATACTGGTTTAATAAAACACTGATTGGCCAGAAGCGAGGCAGACAGGAAGTATAGGTGGAGTGACCAGACAAGGAGAATTCTGGAAAGAGTTAGAGCAGAACAGACACCAGCAGACACAGAGGAAGGAAGATGAGAATGCTGCTCTGAGAAAAGGTACCAAGTCACATGGCTAAACATGGATACGAATCATGGGTTAGTTTAAGAGTAAGAGTTAGCGGGCTGGAGAGATGGCTTAGAGGTTAAGAGCACCTGCTGCTCTCTTCCAGAGATCCTGAGTTTAATTCCCAGCAACCACATGGCAGCTCACAACCATCTATGAGATCTGGAGCCTTCCGTTGTACAGGCAGAACATTGTATGCATAATAAATAAATACAGCTTTAAAAAAAAAAAAAAAAGACTAAGAGTTAGCAAGTAACAAGCCTGAGCCATAAGCCAAACAGTTTATAAGTAATATAAGCCTTTGTGTGATTAGAAATTACTGGGGGGCTGGAGAGATGGCTCAGAGGTTAGGAGCACTGGCTGCTCTTCCAGAGAATCTGGGTTCAATTCCCAGCACCCACATGGCAGCTCACAACTGTCTGTAACTCCCATTCCAGGAGATCTGACACCTTCACAGCAATGCACATTAAAAAAAAGAAAGAAAGAAAGAAAGAAATGGCTACACTATACAGTCAAGAGCTGACAGGAAGTTGTTAAAATTTGTCTTTATGTAAGCCTATCTACTAAGGAGGCTGAGGCAGAAGACCTTACCTCAAAACTCAGAAATAGAATAAAAAAGGAAAAAAACCAAAAAACAAAAACCTGAGGGTAAAGGGCTGGGCATGCAGCTCAATCCTCAGCACTGCAAGAACAAAAACCAGCCAACCAAATGCAAAGCAAACAACAACAACAAAAAAATAAGATTATGACATCTGAGAAATCACAGGAGAAAAATCTTTGTGGGCCTGTGTCTGATGAAAGAATCTTCAGAAGTTCTCTGCCACTGTGACAACCCCCATCCCAAGTACAAACCTTTACAGAAGACACAATAATTTGAATTTCATCAAACTCATTTTGTCCTTCAGTAACAAGAAACAACTAAAAACAAACAAACAAACAAAAAAATCCAACCAACCAAACCAACCAAACAACCCAGCAAAGAGAAACATGTGAGGTATTATGGAGTAGAGCAATGCCATGGAAGTCAATAAGATGACAAACAGCAGGACTGCTGTGGATGAAGCCCTGGTGAGAGGCATCCTCCCAAACCTCAGCCTACTGACGTAGGAAGGTAAAGAAAACTTGAAATATTATCACATGAGTATATGATGTGGCCACAGTGGGTGTGTGGAGGTCAGAGGACACCTTTGTGGAGGCAGCTCTCTCCTTGCACCTTTACAAGAGTTCCAGAAACTGAATTCAGGTGGTCAGGCTTGCTCAGCTCAGGTCTTTAAAACAGTGTAGAAAACCCTTAAGTAATAAATAAATAATTAAAAAAAAATAAAAGAAAAAGTTAAATTTGGGGCTGGAGAGATGGCCCAACAGTTAAAATACATAGGCTGCTCTGGCAGAAGACCAGAGTTCCATTCCCTGCACCCACTCCATTCACAAGTCTGTAACTAGCTGCAGGAGGCCACGCCCTCTTCTGGCCTCCTATGGTAGCAAGCAGGTATGTGGTGCACAGACATACAAGAGGCAAGCGCTTGTATAAAATAAAATTAAATCTTGCTATAAAAAGTTAAATTAACCTACTATATTATTCAGTCATTTTTATTTCTAGCTATTTACCTAAGGTAAATAAATGCAGACATGTATAGACTTGTAAGGGAACCCTCCCAGCAGCCTTATCGTGTCAGTTCCCAAGTAGAGGCAGTGGAGGATCCAGATGAGGCGGAGCAGGGAGGGGTGAAGGGAGGCCATGGGAATGGTGGACGCTCACAGTGAGTGACGGCGGCTCACACTTCAAGCTTATAAAACTGCACTTAAGAATGTGTATTTTGGGGCTGGAGAGATGGCTCAGTGGTTGAGAGCACCGTCTGCTCTTCCAGAGGACCCGGGTTCGATTCCCAGCACCCACATGGCAGCTAACAGCTGTCTGTAGTTCCAGTTCCAGGCAAACACCAAGGCAAATAAATAAATAAAGTTTTAAAAAAAAAAAAAAAAAGAATGTGTATTTTATTGTACGTCAATTATGCTACAACAAAACCATAAAAATATAAAAGGAAGGAAGAAAGAACAGGAAGGAAGGGAAAAAGTGTACTTACACAAATAAGATAGAACAAAACCAGAAAAACCTGCACTACTACCCGCAGGGCACTTGAGCTGTCTTGTTCCAATGCTCAGGACTGAGGATAATGAGAAACTGTTCTGCAGGGTGATTCAGGGCCTTCCCTGAGGTCCCAGGCAGCCTAGGGAGCAGGGTGGAGTTGAAGGTTAATTTGAAGCTGTGGTACAATGACCTGTAGAGTTCCATAGGCCAGATTTATGTCCTTCCTCTTTCCCTGGCCAGGCCCAGAAAATGCTCAGTATTTGATAAAAATACCCTTGCCCAATTACAGAACAGAATTAATTTGGCTAATAGGATGATGTCTTTGGAAGAATGTGAACTCATTCTCTCAAGAGTATTTTTTTATCACAGAGTTTTCAGGTAATAAGCAAAGGTCAGTATAAACTTTCTGCCAAAATATGAAACTGAAATGTTCGGCCCACACAGCGAACAGGGCAGATGCCAGATTCAGAGGGGGATCGGCTTACAATGGAAACACGTCTATTAGAAGCCTTAGAAGCAACATCTGTTTTCCTCATTCTTCCTGCTATGATCTCTGTGAGAAAAGCTTATGTTATGGAATGTTCTGGGAAGCTGAGTGCCAGCACTCTCCTTCTAAGAGGACCGGCTGATGAATTCAGTGCAGCGCTCTAAAGACTCATTTGCTTTGACAAGGAAAACCTGGATCTGACAGAAAGCTAAGACCTTTGGCCCCAGGAGAGAATCAGCTTTTCAATAATCTATTTTTAAAAATGAATAAGGATGAATTACAGATATTACATAATCAGTTATAAGTGAAACCTTAAAAAAGTAGTCTTTATTAGTCTTAAAGACCATATAAAATTATTTAATGTGCATGCTAATATTAAAGAATGATAAAGAATTCCTTTATAATGTGAATGAACAAACAGCCTAAGCTCCTCCCACCTTAAGACAAGGTCTTACTGTGCAGCCCTGGCTGGTCTGGAACTTACTCTGCAGACCAAACTGGCCTCCATTCACAGATCCTCCTGCCTCTGCCTCCCCAGCGCTGGGAATAAAGGTGTGTGCTGCCACTGCTGGAATCTATAACACTTTTGTACCTTGAAATATACATGTAACTTGAAATTGACTATTGAACAATATCTATTTATTTAGTGTGGGAGTACATGTGTCATGCCATGGCAAGTATTAGGGTCAGAGGACAGTTTGCCGTGGTCAGTTCTCTCCTCCCATTGAGTAGGCGTGTGGTATTGAACTCAAGTCTAGTCTCCATGGCAGACACCTTCACACATTAAGCCACCTTGCCAGGCCCATTCCCTCTTCTTCATTTTATTTTTTTAAGAATTTATTATTTTTATGTGTATGGGTGTTTTGCCTGCATGTATGTCTGTGTACCATGTGCCTGGTGCCCTTGGAGGCCAGGAAAGGAGTCAGGTCCCCTGAAGCTGGAGTCACAGAGGGTTGCAAACTTCCATGTCAGGGCTGAGAACCAAACCCGGGTCCTCTACAAGCCCACTGAGTGCTCTTAACCACTGGCCGGCACTGTGGCCCCAGCTCTCCCCTCTCATTGGCTGAATCGTGGCTAACTGCATGCCTCACAGCTTGCTTACTATTTACCTACAAGCTGAAGAGCATCTTGGTTGCTTCTTAGTCTTGTCATTTATAAGTAAAACTGCTATAAACATTTGTGTACAGGTTTCTGTGCAGACATGAGTTTTCGACTCATTTGGGCAGCCAAGGAACACAATGCTGGATCATATGGTAAGCATATGTTTAGTGTGTAAGAAACTGCCAGACTATATCCCCAAGTGGCCACCCTAGTTTTCACTACACCAGCAGTGAGTCAGAGTTTCTGGTGCTGCACATCTTTGGCATGTATACCACACATACAAATTCAAGATGTTGGTGAAGTGAGATGAGAAAGGATTTCCATCTTTTGAGAGAGTATCTCATGTGGTCCAGGTTGGCCCCAAGCTCACTATATAGCTGACAGAGCCTTGGATTCCTGATCCTCCTGTGTCTACTTCCTAGGGGCTTGGATTATAGGTGTCTTCCACCTCATCTAGCTGATTTTTCCAGTATTTTTATATTTTTATTTTGATTCAGGTACATGCTTGTGATCCCTGAGGCTGAGGAAGGGAGAAGGCCCAGGTCCAGGCTTGCTTAGAAGACAGTAAGACCCTGTCTCAACAAACACAACCAGGCCCCGCCTTCACTTAGAAACCCTTCCCAAAGAGAAGCGACTGTACAGGGCTTCTGTATTATACTCAACCCAGCTATTCCTCAACTTTCTCAGCATCCTCTCTCCGGGGCTGGCTTGCTATCTTCAGAAAGCCACACAGTTCAACCCCAGTTCCGCAGCCTTCACTGTGGCTTTGGTTGCAGTTTTCTGGACAGGTACAATGATCGGGTTAATCATTGGCTTTTCAGACTGCCTTTGTCCCTGGCTTCACTCCAGCTTGTTTGCTCAAGTTATCGGTGCTCTTTACATGTAAGCAGTATCAAACTTCACACTGTACAGTAGTGACAAGTTAATTACACAGTTATTAAGAGATAATGGGGGAGTAGTAACACAAGTTATCATGTAATTACCTTTGTTCTTAAAGGCATTACCATGTAATTAAAGCAAACCTGATATGATATTTTAGCAAGCAATAGTATCAAACTTATTTCCTGTCTGCATGTGTGAGCACACACACTGTTTTCTGTCATTTTTGGATCAATTTAGTTTTCAAGTTCTTTCTTTTTCTTTAAAAGGCATCCTTCTAGAAGGCGTCTGCCTTTTAGAAGATGGGAGTGCTAGCTAATGCTTCATAGTGGGTCCAGGTTAGTATGGGCTACAGACTGAGACCCTGTTCTACCTATCTATCTGTCTGTCTGTCTGTCTGTCTGTCTGTCTGTCTGTCTGTTTGCCTGTGAATGACAGGCTCTCTCTATAGACATGTAACTATCTATGTAGACCAGGCTGGCCTTGAACTCACAGAAAACCACCCAGTTCTGGTGCTGAGATTAAAGGTGTGAACCTCCATGTGGGGAGGGAGGCCCTGTCTTTAAACAAAGAGTCTGCTTTGGTGTTTTGTTACTCCCACTGGCTTAACCTTCTTAAGGTTAAGACCCAGATCCAAGCTGCCACATAGCAGTGAGGATGCTAACTCACAGGCTTTATTTTTGTAAAGGTTGTATATCTGACTATCTAGGTACTAAGCAAGACACCAAGGAATCCAAAGATGGATAATATAGTGTTTACCTTAGATTTCTACTTCCGGAGATAGGAATAAAAATATGTATTTGGAGACATCAAGAAATGCTTCCTGGAGAAGGTGTCATGAACAGGGTCTTGGTGGGTGCTCTAAGAGATGAATATTATACACAGAAGAAACATAAGTGGGTATCAGAGCAAAGTATGGTTTGGTGAACAGTAAAAGGTCAGCTGTATTGAGGACAAGAAAAGCAACATGGAGAGCAAATGTTGAAGATCCCCAGTGATGTCATAAAGATGGCAGTCAGCCAGACAATTGAACGTTGGTTATAGCAGTCTGGTCAGGTAATTCTAGGAGAGGCAATGTTACCACAAAATTCAGCAGGAGGCCCCTGCAACATTCCAGGATGCTTTTCCAAGCACTGTGCTTGGAGCTCTTGTATAACATAAGCCCATCACAGACCTTCTGTAAGTTTCACTTTTACACTTCAGTGTGCAGAGTATTTAAGGCCCGAAAGAAGAGTATGGCTAAGGAAAGGTGAGGGACAGGGACAGAAGGTCATAGAATTCTTTTAGACCATGTTAGGGGCATGAACTTTTGTGTTAATCCAACATGAAGCCACTGCAGATAGAACCATAAGAAAGAAAAAAAAAACTGAATTTCTTCCTAAAATGATTATTTTGGCTATGAGAAAATGGAATGGAGTATAAAAAAGAGTGACCATGGAGTCAGTGAGGAAGCTGCAGTGAATGGACACTTAAAAACCATATAGATGAGAAGGTGACACATAAAGCATGCAAATATATCTGTTTACTAAAGCCTACCTACCTGCTGGTTTTAAGGAAACTTGCTTCATACCCAGCATCACTAAGGGAGGTCAGCTGAACCATTCCGTACACGACAATCAACTGAATTATCTACTGGACCAAGGAATGGCACCAACGGCAAAACAAAAAACAAAAAACAAAACAAAACAAAAAAACACAACAACAACAACAAAAAACCCCATGGTCCTTCCAGTATCTCATGATAGAAGTCATGTAAGCAGCCAATAGCTTTATTCAATGGAGACACATTCACAACTGCCTGCTGCTGACTCAGATCTATATCATCATCTAGTGCCATCCAGTGAAGACCACCAGCTCTGGTTCCTGTTTGAGATTCTCTTGTAAGAGGTGACAGTTATACTAGATAATGCTCTCTGTGGGTTGGGCCTCCTGCTTTGTAAGCATCATTTCTTTTGACTTTCAGAAAAAAAGCAAACAAGGTAAGATATACTCATCTTTATTTCTAAAGTTAAGGCTTAATGATATTAAACTATTTGTCCACAGACTCTTGTTTTTGCCCATTTGTACTATGATAACTGAATACCTCACATAGGATTATTGATAAAGAATAGCCATTCTGTTAATCGAAGATGTGGGTAGTCCCAGATCAAGGTGCTGCCATCTGGTTGGGTGAGGACCTTCTCATAGTTCACATGGAGGGAGGGAGAAAGGAGAAGGAGAATCACAACTTGGTTGAAGCCTCTGTTGAAAACATTAATATTATTTTTAGGCCCTGGGGATTGAACACAGGACCTGATATAGGTTTGGCAAGCACTGTACTATTGAGCTACAACTATAGCCCCTGAAGCCTCCTTAATCCTATTAATGGTCTAATCAGTCTGTTAAGGCCCTTACTCTTCATTCCTGTATACTGGCAGCACTTAAATTTTGGAGGGGACATTTCAAATTGGAACATTTCTCAAGTTAGTTAATGATGGGGCTAAAAATGAAACATTTATTGAGTTATTAGTTTTCAAACTATATTAATTCATTTTGTTTTTTTAAACATGGATGGGTGTTTTGCCTGCATGTATGTATTTTTGTCTGTACCACATACATGCCTGGTGCCCTTGGAGGCCAGAAGAGGTCATAGCACCTGTAGACCTGGGGCTATCAGCTGTGAGCACCACGTGGGGCTGGGATTGACTCTGGGTTCTCTGGAAGAATGGCAAGATCTCTTACCCATTCAGACATCTCTCTAGCCTTTAGCTTTAATCCCCAGGCTTTACAGTCTTTATGATTATGAGCTTTCTTACCATCCTCAAAATTTCTTGACTGGAAATGGGCTTCTGTTACTTTTGCCAAGCTGGACAGAAAGAGTACCCTGAAGCTACCCCGACTGTCCTGCTGCACTTTGCCCCCTCCCCATGCTCTCAGTGCCCATGGCTTCCTCATACAACTGTCTTTCTCTACAAAGCAGAGGAAGTTACAGTATTACAGGGATTCTGAAGTGCACATATAAAAATGACGTATTTTGAATCACATATCCATGTTATTCCTTTTCCCTCTGTCATTAAACACTTTAATATAGAGGAAGATGTAAACACAACTGTCAACAGCATTTTTCCCCGTCCACCTTCTGACATATAAAGAGCATGAGCCCTAGTGGCCCCTTTAATGTAACAAGATCTTAGAACATGCTACTTCACAGCTTAAAGATTTAACTTAGGTCAGTGTCTGGCTTGAAACTACATGTACAAATAAACATAAACATGGCATCAGTTCAAAAATCAAAGAACCTACAACATCTTTTGTTGTCTTTTTGAGAGACAGCCTGTTGCTGCAGCCTTTAGAAGTAGTCATCTCCTGAACCTCATAATCATCATCAGTCACGTAGGCAGGAGGAGGAAGAAGCGGTATAAGGAGGCTTGAGAAGTCTACTCTAAAACCCCTACCCCCCGTGAAGTTTTTTCCCAGCCGTTTGCAAGATGACAGGTAGAGTGTTTACATAAAAACCTTCATGAGGTTTGAGGCTAATGCTGTTCCTTTATTAAGGCTCAGATTTGGTTTGATGTGCATTAAATTACAATGAAAATTAGATTACCATGAAAAGGGCCCCAGAGATGGCTCATTGGGTGAAAGCAGTTGTCACTCAAGCCTGAGAACCTGAGTTTAATCCCTGGACCCCAAGAAAAGTGGAGAGAGGACTGACTGACTCTCTAAAGCTGTCCTATGGTACCCAACATGTACAAAAACACACACACACACACACACACACACACACACACACACACACACGCACGCACGCACGCACGCACGCACGCACGCATGCACGCACGCACTGCAGTAAAAAGAAAACAGAAATATCTTAGAATCTTCTTTAATGAAAATATTTAGTCAAGTATGATAGTTCCAGGTCATCCTGAGCTACACAATGAGACTGTCTCAAAACAAAACAAACAAACAAACAAACAAACAAACAAACAAAAAACCTTACAAAAACAAACAAAACAAAACAAAAAAAAGCCCCCCTATTAGAAACAAAAAAAAGCCCCCCTATTAGAAACAAAACACTGTGTGCGCATTTTTATATACCTGGTCATCGTGCAAGACGAAATATATGAGCATCCTAAAGATGCCAGAATATTTTTTCTTCCTCAAAGATATGTTTTAAATCATGTCTGAATACTTGCCTCACCAACTACGTAAGGTTTACTTTTCAGGAAAATCATGTACAGCTCTCTGTCTGTCTTTGTACTGGTTTTGGCTCTGAGGCGCCTAATTACTCTAAGTAGCTGCAGCCAATACATTCATACATTTAACAAGGCATAACCTTGGGGTTCTCTTCTACCTGAAAATACTGTTCAAAGTTCCTACTTATTATTACTAGGGGAAACTTTTAATAAAAGCTAATTAGCTACAGAACCCCCCAGTGGTTAACTGATTTTAGGGGCTAAATTTCTGCTACTTCTAATTATCCTTTGATGGCTTTCTGTGGTGTCTCAGAACCATGACAGACGACAATGAAAAACTGCAGTGAGATGCACCCACTCTGACATTGTGCGAAGCGTCAGCTTCTCCCTCTCCATGGAAAATCAATACTCTGTTTGAGTAAACATGTTTACAGCTTTATTAGGATGTCCTGCTTGCTCTTTAACAGCTACTTGAAGCTGTGGTAACAAATCGACTCAACTCAGTTAAACCTAGAGAGCTGGGTAAGAGGCTCATCGATAAGGTTGTTATAAAAATAAACTGCAGGAGATCAGAAAGCTGGAGCAAACAGCCCGGTAAATGTCAATATTTCCTCTCACAGAGGAGGACAGCAACAATGAGATCATGTGCAAAGTCCTTTCCTCCCTTAACCATGCTTCTTGTTTCAACTGGATAAAGCCTTTCTACTTCCTGTGCACAGCTTCTCTGAATGAAATTTTTACTAATTCCCCTGTGGATCTGCAATAGGAAGTTGATATAAACACAAGTATTTCATGTTCAGATTCTTTTCTTTAGAGAAATACTTTGGTGTTAAACTGACTTTATTAAAGGACTCTAAGCCATTTGGAATACCTGTGGCAATACAGTCTCACCTTCTTTTTTAGCAATGAAACTAAACTGCCATCATCTACATTTTACAATTTCGATAGAATGTTCGTGCTTGAAATAGTTTCCATGAGACCAGCGCTGGCCCTTCAGAATTAGGCCTTGGGCGTTCCTGCACTTAATGGCAAACACTGGTGTCTTTAGTGGAAGTGTATGTGCAGTGTCTGCTATCTATTAGGAGCAGGCCTGCATGGTGGGTATGGCTTTAGCAAACCAGGACTGGGATCCTCTTACAGAGACATCCACAGGTTACGTTTAAGGAACTAACATCTGGCAGGAAATTCCTACTTCCATTTGGCTAGCTCAGACCATCCAGATGTAAAGTAATAGTTTCCTTGGACTAGATTGAAAGCTCAGATGTGAACTTTGCTATTTTCTATGCAGTCTACTCAGTAAAATTTTGCTCTATTCCATCTAACTTTGTATTGACTATAACATAACTGCCAATTAGTTATTAATTCATGTAATGTATCTATATATTAGAAAACAAAATTTTCAAGGAAAAAAGAAATCAACAAACATTGAGTGTTCGATTACTTAGAAAGCTACTGTGCTTGCTAAGGTTAGGTCTGGCCCAGCAGGTATAAATACAATGAAAACCCAAGTTTAACTGTGTATAAGGGCTGACTTGTACAAGAAGTCAAGGAGAGCAGAGGGTCCTTTGTGAGAGGACAATATGACATATGCGCTCATCATAGCGTGTGCAATGAAAAGTAAGGTTAGAATATACAGACACATGGCCTTTGCTTCAGCTATGGGGCTGACTTCAGTGTCTATGCTTGTGTTTAACAGTCTCCTTGAGGCTTGTTTCCTCTTTGCTGTGGCTGTAAATGTAAACCTGTTTAGTTCTATTACCTGTTGAACCCAGGGTATAAAGGATGTGAGTGCTTGCCT
The DNA here is from genome assembly GCA_004025045.1 of Sigmodon hispidus. Taxonomy (NCBI): domain Eukaryota; kingdom Metazoa; phylum Chordata; class Mammalia; order Rodentia; family Cricetidae; genus Sigmodon; species Sigmodon hispidus. The sequence continues at coordinate 11,740 of PVIH01006969.1, forward strand.
GATGATCCCTTGTACCCTCTAAACTGGGGAGGTGGCGCATCTGCAACCCCAGCACTGGGGAAGTGGAGGCAAAAGGTCAGGAGTTCAAGTTGGCTATGTAGTGAGTTTAAGGATAGCCTGGGCTACACCAAATCCTCACTCAAGAAGAGGAGGGGAAACAAACACAGCAACCACCCACCAGCTGAGGTACAGATCAGTGGTTGAGGCAAAGTCATGGTTGTTGTTATAAGAACTCCTTATATCATCATTTATACACTTTAGTAGCATATATATGTGTGTATACACACATACACACATATATATTTGTGTGTATGTTTTGAGACAAGGTTTCTCTGTGTAACAGCCCAGGCTGTCCTGGAACCTGCTCTATAAACCAGGCTGGCCCCATACTCACAGAGATCAGCCTGGATCTGCCTCCTGAGTGCTGGGACTAATCTCTCAAGTCTATATAATGATTAACACACCTAATGAACAAAGGGTAATTTAACTCCAACACAGCAAAAAGGACAAAATTTAAAATTGAATACAGGGGGTGGGGGGCATCTCCTCCCAAATAAAACAGAATACGTTTATCTTCATGAAAACGTATTAATTTGTCCCTATCTATACTTGTACTGACTGATTTAAAAACTGCCATTAAAAGGGACATGGCTTAATGTTTAGAGGATTTGCTGTATAAACAAGAGGACCGGGGTTCATATCCCCAGAACCCCAAATATAGGGGATGTGTGGCAGCTTACCTGTAATTCCAGCCTCAGAAGGCAGCAATTAGAGTGCCCTGGTGTAATCTGACTAGCAAGAATGGCTCTGGTTTTGACTGATAGACTGCTTTAAAGAACAGGTAGAAAAGTGATAGAGGAGGATATCAGTCTTGGGCTTACACACACACACACACACACACACACACACACACACACACACACACAAAAGACAGACAGAAACAGAGAGAGACAGACACACACACACACAAATAGAGAGAAAGACAAACAGACACATACATACACTCAGAGATAGACAGACAGACAGACACACACACATACACATACAGAGAGAGAGAGAGAGAACAGACAGACAGACAGACCCACACACCATATGAAAAGGATGGAGGAGGCCAAAATCTCCAAGCACTTCAACAAAAGACAACAATGCAATCCTCTGTTGTGGGCTGGGGACGCAGAAGGCTCTGGATTCAAAGGCCTGGAGCCTCACTCACCATCTGGTGGCCAAAGGAAGAAGATCAGAAACTCAAAGTCACCCTCAGCTACACAGGGAATCTGAAGAAAGCTTGTGCAGTAAAAGGTGTTCTCTCTTTCTTAGAAATGATGTATTTTTATTTTCTGTGCACTGGTGTTTGCCTGCATGTGTGTCTGTTTGAGAGTATAGGATCCCCTGGAACTGGAGTTACAGAGAGTGTGAGCTCCATGTGGGCTCTGGCAGCTGAACCCAGGTCCCCCAGAAGAGCAGCTAGTGCTCTTAAGTGCTGGGTCATCTCTCTAGACCATGAAGCACTATTTTTAAAAAAGATTCAACAACCAAACAACAACAAAAAAATTGTTATGTCAGAGGCTGGTAGCAGTCTTCAGGCCAGTGTTTAGAAAAGTACACTGGGGGCTGGAGAGATGACTCAGTGGTTTAGGAGCACTGACTGTTCTTCCAGAGGACCTGAGTTCAATTCCCAGCAACCACATGGTGGCTCACAACCATCTGTAATGAGGTCTGGTGCCCTCTTCTGTCCTGTAGGAAGACATAACACTGTGTATGTAATAAATAAATAAAAAAATATTAAAAAAAGAAAAGCACATTGGTTATTTCTCCTCTCTCAGAACAGAAAGTGTGATGTGACCTAGTAAGAGGAAGTAGCATCTTCTTTCACCTCACTAAGTTGTGGAGGTAGTTATGCATCTCTTCCAGATTCAAATTTGTTCTACTAAGCTAACTAATATTCCAAGTCAGGACACTAACAGACATACATTTTTGCCATGCCGTATCTGTAAGAAAATAAGCCTTGGTCATTCTAATTATAAAGTTACCTCTGGTCTTCTGGCACTAAATAAAGTCTTTTTACATCATCATCATTTTCTTGGAATAAATTTATTCCTTCATAAATAAAAAGTAAATAAATTTATTGTCTTCAAATCCAGGAAAACTAAGGCTCACAAAATTTTATTCTTGGTGGTTTGAATAAGAATAACACTATTGAGAGGGGTGAGTGAGGAGGTGTGGCCTGCGTGGCCTTGTGGGAGGGAGGTCACTGGGGGTGGGCTCTGGGGTTTTCCTACTGCCTGTGGATCTGGTAGAAGTCTCTGCTACCTCTTCTGCCTGCATGTAAGCGTGCTTCCCTGTAGAGAGCTGCGTCTTCCTTGCTGGTTGAGGTGGTCGTGACGCTTCCCACCAATGTGAACCTCTGAAACTGAAGGCAAGCCCTGATCAAATGCTTTCCTTTGAAAGAGCTGCCATGGTCATGGTGTCTCTTCACAGCAATAAAATCCTAACTAAGACAGTGTATGATGCCCTTATATGATAACGGCTCATATAATTTTAGTCTTAAATCCCCACCAGATCCAATTCTTAGAATTCCACTTTTAATTTATAGTTGGTTCTAGATGGAAACCATGTAGGTCATTAGAGCTTTGATGAAAAAAAAAAAATGTTTATAAAAAATTTCAAACCAGGGGCTGGAGAGATGACTCAGTGGTTAAGAGCACTGTCTGCTCTTCCAGAGGACCCGGGTTCGATTCCCAGCACCCACATGGCAGCTAACAACTGTCTGTAGTTCCAGTTCCAGGCAAACACCAAGGCAAATAAAGTTTAAAAAAAAAATTTCAAACCTTATCCTAAAATTAATAAAGTAATGTTCATTTCCTTTAGTCTCTCCCATCCTACCCTGTACTCTTCACAGCTGGAAAAGAATAATCTTGACTTCTTTAGATTACTAAAGACTCAAGAAATGCTCAAGTCATCACAGGTCAGTGTGGTGGAATGGTCTGTATGCTGTAAATAAAGTAACTGATTTGGCCTATGTACAGCACTGTAGAAGTGGGTGGAGAATCAGAGGGCAGGCAGGTAGGAAAGGGTGGAGTTAGTCAGTCTTCATCCATCCCCCGAAGAAGCAGCATGTAGGAATCCAGGTGAGCGACGGGCTGTGGGCCACGTGGTGGAAAGATAAATGGAAATGGGTTGAATTAAGATGAAAGAGCTAGCTAGTAATGTGCTTAAGACATGGGCCAAACAGTGTAAAGGATGTAAGTGTGTGATTCATTTCTTTGGGGGACAAAAGCTGCCGCGAACCAGGTTCCAACCACCTCCGCGCACGCGCCAGCTCACAAACCTCCCGGGACCCAAACGGGTCGGGAAACCTAATACAGCAGGCCAGGGTCTTAAAGTCGCATTTAGGGTTAACTTCTTCCACTCTCTGGGCATGTGACAATGGTAAGGTGTGACTCTCTCTATGCTCCCCTGCATGAAGTTGGTCTAATGTCTACGGTGACGTTCATATTCCATGTTTCATGGGATGGTTTTACGAATTTTTCCCTTAATAAGACCGTCAAACAATGTCCTTCTAGGGTAGAGGGACAGGAGAGTGACGTCACTGCACCACAGCTGCTCTGCTCTGCAGCGGGAGGGAGGCAGTCGTGTGGACCACCTTCACTAAGTCCCTCGATCTACGGCAGTGGCCATCGAAAGGGTTTGATTTCTGAACACAAAAGTGTGGGAACCAACTTACTAGTGTGTGAGTAGAGAAGCCAAGGAAGCTGGCGGCACTCAGAAAACAGTGACAGGAATTTAACCTTTTCTCTGGTGAATTTTTTGGTGTTCCACACATGTATATAATGTGACCTTATCTTATTTGCCCACTCTCACACCTTCTCGGTCTCCCCCTCCCAGGCAGCCTCCTTTTAACTTCTATGGTTTTTCTTTTTTTTTGAGGGGGGGGCATGGACCACTAAGTTTAATTAGGACTGCATAGATGAGTAATGCTCAAGGAAACCCAGCAGGAGCAATTTAGTAGTGGCTCCATTACTGAAAAAACTCACAGGAACTGTGCATCATTTCCTGTATAAAACTAGGAAGTGGCAGTTAGGGAGGAGCAGAAAGCTGGTAGGAAGCTCCATTGGTAAAGCTGCTGGCAGCGAAGCCTAGTGAACCAAGGACAGTCCCCAGGGAAAGGACTCAGCTCGCCCTGAGCATCTCACCGAGTCTGGAAACGATATTTAAAAATCAAAGTAATCTTATAAATATGAATTAGACAATGTAATTTTATCAGATAAAAAACAGGAGTTATTTGTACTGGGGCACAAGTGGCCTTAAGTGTCGTTTACATATTATAGGCATTCTTTAGACAGTACATTACCTCAGCTGAAGCTATGAGAATTTGGAGACTCAAAAGTACTCAGAGATAGCACGGATTTATTTTATTTTATTTTTGGTTTTTTTGAGACAGGGTTTCTGTGTGTAGCTTTGGTACCTGTTCTGGAACTTGCTCTGTAAGCCAGGCTGGCCTCACACTCAAGAGATCCACCTGGCTCTGCCTCCAGAGTGCTGGGATTAAAGGCCTGTAACACCACCTCCCAGAGATAGCACAGATTTTTAATTTTCAAAACATAATGCTCTAAACCTGGTGGTAGTACATGACTTTAATCCTAGCACTTGGGAGGCAGAGGTATATGGACCTTTGTGAGTTCAGAGGGCAGCCTGGTCTACAGAGTGAGTTCCAGGACAGCCAGGGTCACACTGAGAAACCCTGTTTCAAAAAACCAAAAACCAAAACCAAACCAACAGCAACAACAAACCCCCAAACAAACATGTTATAAACTATAGATAGCTCTTAACCATTCTTTGTATCATTTTGTACTCCTAAAAATGTTGGTTCTTGAGAGAGGCTGGGGGTCTTTTATCTGAGGGGTCCTGGACATCATTTGTCACAGGTGCATTCACTTTCTGTCTAAAGATAATTTGTAGGTTTGGTCCACACACAGTTCGCAGAAAACATAGGACTAAATCATATTGAATTAACACAGGCTGATATTGATGCCCAGTGGAAACATATTGGCTAGGTCCCTTTTTATATCATTTGTTATGATTTTCCTTCTCAGTTTCATTTACTGGGAACAATGACAGTGCCTGTCACGAAATGTTCTCAATGTTTCCACTGGTTACTATGGCGGTGACAAAGAGATTCCAAGTGAAAAGGCAGACCCGCTGTGACAGGCACAGCAGGACAACAAGAACATTTCTCCTGACCTGGGAAATTAGGAAATCATAGTTAGAGATTATAGAATTTCTCTCTTTCAAAAGGTACACTTGGGCTTTTGAGGAAGAATGTGAAAGGAGTAGTTTCATCATTGAGAAATAAAAGAGCAAAGGTTACAAAGCATTTAAGATCTCCAAGGAGGTATGCTTCTCAAGGCCAAGGGATCTGATACACATGCTAAACCTTTGAGATGGAACTGTGAATTTAATTTGTGTACACTGGGGGTGGGGTGGGGTGCTCATTTTCAAATTATAGATGAGCTTCCATTTAACCAGCTAAATGAAACACATGGCAGTTTGATACTGAGTTATCTAATTAGCAGCACAAGGTAACTAGAGTGATGCTTTAGCAAAAACCTTGACATTTATGAGAAGAAAATTACTGTACTTTATAGAGTTAAATCACCACCAGACTTTGTAGACTAGAATAGAGATATGCAAAGTCACATAAGATAGAAATACTCTTAGGCCAGCAAAACTTGAGAGTAACAGGATGAATATATTATCTGTCTAAAGATAGAATATGTCAATCAGAAAGGAGATATGTTAATCAGGCAATGAAGCAAAAAAAAAAATATTTAGTCAGTAAAAGTTTCCTCTGTCTCTCCATTTATGTCAAAGGCAGGAGTTAACAGCCAGGTTACTTCTAATCTCAGGAAGGCTCTTGCTGATATGGAGACGAGAACCTGGGAATTCAACCAATAGGTTTATTTATTTATTTTCAAGATGTAAAACCATTTCTAATTTAGGATAGACTTATCAGGTATCTTATCTTGGTGCAATTAAACAGCTTCCTCCTACAGCCCCAGCTTAGACTTCATGATTACCAAGGAGGTTTCGATCTGGCTTTGCTATCTCCTACTGTAATCCCTTCTACTGCTCGGTAAGAAACTCCTGGCTCAAATTCAGACACAGCCCTTCCACTCCGCACTTTCAGTTTCTAAATTTACCTGGAGTCTTCAGCATCCTATCAGACAACAAGAGGCCCTCTTCAGTAAATAAAGCCATCCTATTCACATTCTCCTTAGCAAGCCAGTGCTTTTTAGGAAGGTTGGCCTGTGGCTCTTAGCTTTAAGGAGATCTCTTTCAAATTCCATTTCCAGAAGTATCCAGTGTAGAGCACGGACTCTACACAGAGACTGCAGAGGTTTGCACCCTGGCCCTGCAACTGTGCAGATGAAACAACAGGCATATTCCTCATTTTCTCTTTCACTTACTTATTAGTAATACAGCGTTAAAAAATAACCTGTCTTGGAGGACTGTAAGTTCCAAAAACACAAGGTCCAGGGGTCAGTGAAATGGATAAGTAGGTAAAAGCATTTGGTACCAAGCCCAGCAACCTGAGTTTGATCCCCAAAACTCACATGGTAGAAGAAAATCCCATCTCCTGCAAGCTGTCCTCTGTCTTCCACATATGTGCCCATCCACAGACATACAACAGAATAAGAAAAAGTAACTTACAAAACCAAATATAAGGTCTTGGGACGTAACTCAGTGGTAGAGAGCTATTTAGTTGGCACAAGACCTTGGAGCTGGATTCCCAGACCTTCACAAAATACAACCACCCCCTAAGCTAGCTAGGGTAGAATACAAAGGTTATCTACTGTTACTTTTATAAAGTGTGACTCACACACACAGGCTGTGCTAACTGTGCCAATATGAATATTACACTGATAACTGACATTAGGGTCTTATTTTATGACCCAGTGTTTTAGCACTGGGAACTCATCAGAGTAGTTCTTCTGTTTTCAAACACAGAGTGTCAAGTAGTCCTGCTGGCCTTGAACTCACTATGTGGTAATCTTTTGAACCCCTGAGTCTCCTGCTTCCACCCCTTCCAATGTGTTGGTATTATAGGCATCTATAACCACTATTTTATATGGTGTTAAGGATCAAACTAAGGGCTTCACACATACAAAGTGAGGACTCTACCAACTGAGCTATATCCCAAGTCCCAGAGTAGGTTTACAGTAAGAACAGTGGCTACTGATTCCAGGATGACCAATGACATATATTTAATTTCAGCCTACTTTCTAGTGCCCTCCCGACATGATGTATTTTATTTGTGTGTATGTATGTGCACTACATGTGTGAAGAGTGTATGTATGTGCACTACATGTGTGAAGAAGTCCTGATGTAAGAGGAGTTGGAGTTCCAGACTGGCCAGTTATGAGCAGAACAGCATGGGAACTGAACTCGGACCCCCTGGAAGAGCACCAGTAGCCTCAATTGCTGGGCCATCTCTTCAGCCCCTTATCTGGATTTCTTTTATATAGGGCTTTACTATGTAGCTCATGTTGGTCCTGGACTTGCAAAGCTTCTGCCTCAGCCTCCTGAGTGCTGAGCTTACATGTGTGTGCCTCCATGCCCACCTTACTTCCTCTACTTTTATTTAGCAGGTTGTTGTGAAATCAAGTCCGGCCTGGTCCGGCCAGAACCATGAACTATGTTGAGAAAGCTGTTCTTGTTCACAGAGGGTCAACAGAATGTAGACTGTGGGGGTGGGGAGGCAATCTGTTTTCAGTTTAGTTGGAGAATGACAGAACATTTATTATTATTATTTTAAAGTGTTACTTTTTGAAAAAGTAAGGCCTGTATATAATTTATAAAATCCAACCTCTGGCTCATCATTAAAAATATCTCTGTATGGGGGGCTGGAAAGATGGCTCAGCGGTTAGGAGCACCGCCTGCTCTTCCAGAGGACCCGGGTTCGATTCCCAGCACCCACATGGCAGCTAACAACTGTCTGTAGTTCCAGTTCCAGGCAAACACCAAGGCAAATAAATAAATAAACAAAAAAAAGTTTTTTTTTTAAAAAAAAAATATCTCTGTATGAAGGTTCAGTTGGTATGCTGCTTGCCTAGCTTGTACAGAGCCTTGTGTTAGATTCTTGGCAACATATAAAACATGCCTGCAATTTCAGAACTCAAGAGGCAGAGGCAGGGGAATCAGGAGTTCAAACTACAAAATAAGTTTAAGGCTTGTCTGGGATACTTGAGACCATTTCAAAGCAAGAAACCAGACTCTTAAAGACTTCTTTCCTTTATATTTCCCTAACAATACCACCAGAATAAATATGACAAGGATATGAAAGGAGGTTTAAGGACTAGTGAGGTGTGAGGACTCAGTGGGTAAAGGGCTGAGCCCAGAGGATCTCAGCTCGATCCCTAGATATAGTCCTGTAAAATATGAGAGAGCCAACTCCCAAGTTGTCCTCTGATTTCTGTATACTCTGTGGCACCAGTATGCTGATTTCCCATGATAAACAAACACATGAATGTTAAGAAAATACAGCTAGCCGGGTGGCAGTGGCAGTGATGCACACCTTCAATCCCAGCACTTGGGAAGCAGTGGCAGGTGTATCTCTGAGTTTGAGGCCAGCCTGGTTTACAGAGTGAGTTGTAGGACAGTTAGGGTACACAGAGAAAATCTATCTCAAAACAACAACCATTTACCAACCAACCAACCAAACAAACAAAAACAAAACCAACAAACCCCCACAAAATCCAACAAATAAGGAAAACAAATCACTAAGGAAAAAAAAACAAACAACCACAACAAAACCACCAGTTAGAAGTGCTGACTTTTCTGGTATAGTTCATTCTTTCTCATGATAGTCTCGATGCTGCAGCTTGGTTCTTAGGAAAAGCCCCTCCCCTCCCAGTCTCTCTATCCTCACTAGGTATTGGTGGTGGCACTGCAGGGCTTGGAATCCCAGAACACCAGGACCAGAGGTAGGGATTAGGTCATTCTCATACCTGTGATAGTCTCATTATCCTTCCTACTAAATGTCAAATAAACATAATATGTACTGCTTTGAAGAGTCAAAGTATGTGAAAATCTGCACACAGGATACAACTATACAGGCTTCTGAACCAAAATTCCTGGTTTAACTAATTTCCAATCAGAAAATCACTACAATTTCTTTAATGTATTATACAGTATGGTTTAATTCCGAATAAAATATTTTTAGCTTACAAAGATTTACAGCTCTGAAGAATACAGAATAAGAAAATTAGCTGTAGATGACTCTAATATCACTGATGAAGCCTTTCAGCACAAGGAAACCCAAACCAAGCATGAAACGGGATGTCCTCTATTGTTCACACATCTCTAAAGAATGTAGGCCCAGTGAGAAAGCTCAGAGGGTGAAGGTGCTTCCTGCCAACCCTGCCCATCCTAACTAGGGCCTTAGTACTTACAACCTGGAAAGCAAAACTGACTTCAAAGGTGTCCTCAGACCTTCACATGCACACAGTGGCATGTGTGTTTGTGTAAGTGCAACAAAAGTACACAAACAATAAATGTAGTAAGGAAGAATAATAAAAGCTCACTGAATAAAAGGAAAGAGAAAATGGGGTATGGGGTACCTGCTTTATACCCTTAAGACTGGCTATAAGAAATTTCAGAGAAAGAAAAAGGAAACATTTTCATTGGTGAAAAGATCATTAAAATGAAATAATACTGTAGCATGTCCCACGATTCTTATGATCCATGAGCAGAAGGTGGCCACAGTCATTTCCGTTGTTCTCAGTTTTGTCTTGTTTATAGGAGACTCCTGTGGGCAGCACTCAGGACTCTAGAGCTTTCTAGATAGCCTGGCTTAACCACCCTGAACTCTGAGGAATTTAGACATGAAAACGTAGCTGTCCTGATTGCAGTTTTGAGTAATTACTCCCCGAATGATCTCATCCATAATATCAAATTTGCTCCTTTTTTTTTGTTTGTTTGTTGTTTGTTTGTTTGTTTTTCAAGACAGGGTTTCACTATGAAGCCCTGGCTTTTCTGAAACTCAGTTTGTAGACGAGGCTGGCTTCATACTCACAGAGCTCCTGCCTCTGTCTCCCTGTGCTGGGATTAAAGGCATGTGCTACCAAACTAGGCTCAAAATTGCTCCATTTTACTAAGCCTGTATTAGTAAAAAACTTAACCCTTTCTAAGTATCACATTCTCCCACTACCAGGCACAGCAGCCTGATGGATTATTCTATACTTACTGTGACTTGTTTTTGCAATATTCTGAAACAATTACTCTTATAAAAATGACTGGTGTAGAGCATAGTAGCAAATGATTTTTACCAAACATATATCATTCTTGTAGTAAAATCTTGTAATACAAAGATAGTAGCAGATGGAAGGAACATTGGGAGTTAATTACTTAAAAAAAAGAAAGGTTAAATTAATAAGTCTTGGCTTTTGGCTAGAGACCAGGGTTAAATGTTTGATTTATGAGTAACCATGAAATAAGTGAGTCTGTACCTCCAACAAATGCATCTCCGGCTCCATTGGTGTCAATGATTTCTTCCTGGTTCTGATCCAAGACAGCAAAAGCAGTGACTTCATTTTCTGTAACAAGAGCAAAAGAAAGACAGACTAACTCTCTTCATAACGCTCAGTACATAAGATCAACTGGCAAAGCTTGAGACTAGAGTTTTAGCTACTCAGAGAAATTAGCCTTGGTATTGTGTGTCGGAGGTTTCCGGAAGCAAGCAAGGCACAAAGCAATACTTGGTATAATTTTCAACATTAGGATGGTATGTGTGTCTTACAAGAACCACACCCAGATAGCTCATGTTCCTGGGAGCGACTAGAAATGGTAGCAACATTACCATTTGGTGTTGCTTTTGGACAGTTCAAATGACTGAATAGAAACTATGAACTAAAGAAGTGCTGTGGAGATCATGAGCCCTAATAATCCTCAAGCTTGGTTGGGTTGCTGGCAGTGAAATCTTGGATCCACTGAAAGAGCTTCAAAATTTAAAATGTAAGTAATCAGTCTTGAGGGCCTTTTTTTTTTTTTTCTTTTTTTAACAGAAAGTCACAATGGTACACTTCATGTCCTTGCCAAGGATATTATTGATTTAGGTGATTTATTATAGATAATCTAATCTGGTTATCTTTTGCCAACTGCCTAGCAGCAAACAAAAGAACAGAATGCTTGAAGAACAGTTGGAACAGTGTGGTCTACAGCAGGGCTTACCCTTCTCCCGATAGAGGAACCTTGTCTAGGGCTCCAAGCTTGGCCAAGCAGCTGTGCAGTGCTTTGATGAAATCTGGCCTAGAATTATCTGCAAATGACTGCACAGTGTTTCTTATTGGATTTACTGAACTTCTGAAGTGACAAATTTGCATCCTCTGGAGACACAACTTGGCTAATGACTTGCAACTTCAATCTCACCTCAGAGCTAAGAGAAACTAGAAGATCTTAAGAAAGATCTTACTTAGAGAAATGTGCCTGCTTTGTACATGTGTGCAGGCGTGTGCCATATGACTCTAATCTCAGCACTCAGGGAGCAAAGGCAGAAGTTAGTATTATGAGTTTGAGGCCAACCTGGCCTCTACTGAGACTCTTGTTTAAGAAAAAAAAATCACCAAAGAAACTTTTGTTTTTATCAGGATAGGGCCATACACTATGTACAGACTGGCCAACAACAAACAACAGCTCTTCCTGTCTGAATATCCCATCCTCCAAGGCCTGAGACTCCAAGTGTTCAGTACCATTCCAGCTCAAAGAGAGGTTCAACACAATAGATACAGGTATGCTAAAGCAAAATCAGTGCTCCTGAGTGAGTGTGGTAGAGTATGCCGTAGTCACAGCACTGCAGAGGTTAAAGATAGGAGAACCTTGGGCTATGAAGTGAGACTTTATCTCATAAAAAAACCTAACAAAAACCAATGAAATTGATCTTCTCAGAAATGCTCCTATTTAAGAAGACAAATGCTGATATTCAACAAGACTTGTGTACTTAGCAAGCCAGGGAGCACACTGTCAAACAGCTCCAGCCTGTGGCCTCACAGACTTCATATACCCCAGCACATTTGCAGATGACAAAGTCATTTTGCAGTGTCAAAAGGTTGGACAACCCTGGATGCCAAAACCCCAGAATTATCCATTCAGCTTTAATTAACATTGGTAAGATGACTCATGATGTAGACCCAGTACTTGGAATGCTGAGTCAGGAAGATTACAGAGGCTAGCCTGGGCTACACAATAAAACCTTGTTTCAAAAAACAACGGAACAATTTGAAGCAAATAAACTTTGCACACTTTGTAACTGTAGAGCCTACAAGGCAGTTAACAGATTTGTAATTAATTGACATTATGGTGTAAGTAGAGAGGATTAGTGTTTCTAGGGAGGATACAGCACGTACGGTTGAGCAGGCAGGAAGACATAAAGACATGCAAGCAGAATTTATTAGAAATAACTGGGGAAAGGCTGCAACCTGATTTAAGAAAAGGTCTATGCCATAAATATTCACAGAGAAATCTGGCTTTATTACTTTCAAGTATAAGACATATTATACAGGGAATGAACTAAAAACTTAGAGCAAATAGACAACAAATAAAGAGAATGGATGGTTAGTGACAGTTACCATTAACAGTGGGGTTACATCATCTAATAATAAGACACATCTATAAGATACTTTGAGTAATAATTAATTGTAAAAAAAAAAATAGGGGCTAAAGAGATGGTTCAGTTAGTAAAGTGCTTGTGTGGTAAACAAGAGGACTGAGTTTGATCTCTGAAACCCAGCTCTTCTACAGGAAAAAAGCTGATGGGCCAGGGGCAAAACCAAAAGAGATTCTATATTCACAAAACCCGTATTCACAAGGAGAAAAATAATTCCTCAGACCTCTACACGTGTACACGCATGCACGCACGCACGCACAGAAGCAGGCAGAAAACACAAAACCTAAAAATAAAAAACAAAGCTGGCTGTGGTGCACACCTTTAGAGGCAGGGGGACCTCTGTGAGTACCAGTCAAACAAGACTACAACAGTGAGACTCAATCTCAACCACTTCCCACAGAAACAGCAAACCAAACCAAAGGAAAACAAAGTAGGGAGGGGTGGGGAGGGAATCAGAGACCCCACCTCGTCTCTGAAGAGCTATTGGTAGCAATGGTTCCTGGGGATGAGGAGGGGCGGGGTAGGGGAGGAGATGACACTCATTTTCTGTAATGATATATAGCTGCTAGCAAGTTACCCATGCTCTGGTGAATACCCTATACTCGTGCAAGTAACTCTAATTAAATTCAGCCATAAATAAAGCACAACAAAAATGCACAACAAAACAAGATAAAACAATAAAGAAATACTCCTCCTCCCTCTGGCTGTCCTGGAACTCTGGATGTAGACCTGGCTCCTCCTCCCTCTGGCTGTCCTGGAACTCTGGATGTAGACCTGGCTCCTCCTCCCTCTGGCTGTCCTGGAACTCAGGATGTAGACCTGGCTCCTCCTCCCTCTGGCTGTCCTGGAACTCTGGATGTAGACCTGGCTCCTCCTCCCTCTGGCTGTCCTGGAACTCAGGATGTAGACCTGGCTCCTCCTCCCTCTGGCTGTCCTGGAACTCAGGATGTAGACCTGGCTCCTCCTCCCTCTGGCTGTCCTGGAACTCAGGATGTAGACCTGGCTGGCCTTGACCCTCCTGCCTCTGCCTCCTACTGCTGGGACTAAAGGTGTGTAGCAGGACAGGAGGTAAGAAATACTTTGTGATATTTTACCATAGGCTGGTATGCGGTTGATATATTAGTTACTTTTAAGTGGTCAAAATAAATACCTGACACATAGACAGACAGACAGACAGACAGACACACACACACACTCACACAGTGGATGGTTCCTGAGGAAAACTGCCTAAGGTGGATTCCTAGTTTCCACAGGTAGATGCACGCACACACACGCATGCACGCACGCATGCACGCACATTCACATGCATAAAAAATAAACACACACACACAAATTTTCCAAAAATCAAACAATGGGCCATCAAGATGTTTTAAAGGAGCAAGCCTGAGGAGCTGAGTTCTCTGTGTCTTGCAGAAAGGATGCAGGCTGACTCCTATAGGCCGTTCTCTGACCTCCACACGAGTCACTCTATGTTCTGATCAAATACTTCTATGTAGGAGCTCACAGGGCCAGGCATGATGCTGCACACCTTGGATCCCAGTACTTTGGAGGAAGAGGCAGGTGCATCCCCGTTTGTTTGAGGCCAGCCAAGGTTACACAGTGAGATTGCCTCACACAAACAGACAAGCAAACACAGGAGCTGGCCAGGACTGGGCTGAGAGGGCAGTGGTAGGGGTCTGAGGCTGAGAAGTTTGGAATGACTTCAAATGTTCATGGAGAATGTTATTTTTAGTAATAAAAATGCCTACAATTGGTTAATGTAATGATTGCACAACTGTTAACAGAAGAACAACCCTTAGAATGTATACTTCAAATGAGGGAGTTGTGGTATGTGATATCTCATTGGAGGTGTTAAAATATAATATCGAGGCTTCTCTGAACATATGAAGCTCTTTCTAAGCAGCTAAATGGAGAATACCTTCATACTTTACTGTTGCATTATAGTCCATTGTATGAACACACTATCATTTATTTCCCAGTCCCTCTCTGATGGATTTGCAGGTTATCTTCAATCTTTCTTTATCTCACACAATGCTGCAGAGCATTTGAGCTTTTATCTTTAACATTATTTGAATTTAATTATTATATTTAGTAGACAAGTCAACGATATCATTCCTGCTTTACCCGGGGAACTGACACAAATAAGCCAAGTTGTTATCCTAATAGCACGAATGTGCCTTAACGACCAGGGAAGCAATGAGAATGCAGGAATTCGGCTCACTAGGATGCACACATCAGGATATGAGCAAAGACACCCTGCTCAGACTGCCCTAATAAACAGGCTAATGAAACAGATGACAAACTCTCCTAATAATAGAGATTTATAGAACAGTCCTAATTAGCAAGGACTTTGGGGAATGAGGGGCTCTGAGTTAATTTAATTTTCTGGTTAACTAAAGAAAAAGCAGAAATTCTTTTTAGTTGGAAATTTTTCTAAATGTATTAATATAATATATTAATATACCATGACATCCCTGCTTTAATTAATTTATGAAACTCAATGAAAATTTTCTTTGAGAATAGAGAATCTTACAGCACATCTGAATATCATTATCGTGACCATCAATTCTTCCTGTAGTTCTCAAGGTATAAGTCTTTCCTGAGAAGGCAGCTGAGCAGAATGGTGGGAATGTTTACATTAAAAGTCTAAAACCAACTATGTTTTATGTTTGGTTTGGACTCAGCTCCTTTATTTAATAAATGTTTATTGCAAGATTGTCTCATGTCAGGGACTGTATTAGAGACTGAACATGAATGTGTCAATGGTGCAAACTGAACTCTGGCTTTTAGGGGGCCTACGTTCTATCAGGGCAGACATTAGCTACTTAGGTAACAAAGGAATGGATAAGGCATCTAGATGTCTCAGAAACAGTGAACCAGTGCACCCAGACCAAGAATGACTGAGCAGGAGAAGGAAGACATGAGGTTGCCTGACAAGGAGGAGGAAGCCCCGTGTGCAGAGGTTGTGGGCTGGCAACAAGCTTGATGGACTAACTGTGTTAAAATTAAGTAGGCTCTGTAGCTGGAGTACAGTGAGTACAAATGCTTGTTCTCTTTGTTGGTTTACTGAGACAGGGTTTCTCTGTGTAATTCTGGCTGTCCTAGAATTTGCTCTGTAGACCAGGATGGCCTTGAGGAGATCTGCCTGCCTCTGTCTGCCCCCAAATGCTGGGATTAAAGGCATATACTACCAGAGTCTGGTCCAAATGTTTGTTTTTATTGTTGCTTTTTTTAAAAATTGTTTTTAAAGCTCAAGGACAATTTTACTAGAATTTGAAAGAAAAGTCCAGTGGTAGACAACCTGTAGGTCTTAAAAGCTGCCTGGAGAACAGACAAAGGGAAAAAGAACCATACCATTTTAAGCTGGGGTGGAGGCCAGACACATGGCTGACAAGCAGCCCAAGGCAAGAAGAAAGCTCATGGATGCCCTAAATCTTGAGAAAACCGGCCAGGTGTGGTGGCACACGCCTCTAATCCCAGTACTTGAGGTGCAGACAGGAGGATCTCTTAGTTCAAGGCCAGCCTGACTCACAGAGTGAGAGAAAAATATCTCAGGAAAACACCAACTGTTAGGAAAAGTGTACTTAGAAAAGAGTAAATTACATTTTTCCCAATAATTAAAAAAAGTGGGCAGACTTAAGGAATTACATGGCTGTTGATGCCTTTTCTTTCTTTTCCTCTTGAGCCAGGTCCTTGCTATATGGCTTAGGCTGGCTTTGAACTTGCACGGATTAGCTACTATTTCCAGCTCAAAACTGGAAGTTTGGTAGAAGCCATCTATTTTCTATAGTTATTTTATACATTACATATTTATGTTATGGGACACTGTACCAAAAATCTAATATATAATTTTATAAGGTAGGAACTTTCTTCAATCAGGCAATATATATGATAGCTCTTTACACTCTGCTAGGTTCTTTGAAGGAGATGAGACACAGGAGAAACACTCAGATACCATCCACCTTCTCAGAGTACTTTACAGCATACAAGGAGGCCCAGCCTGTGTGAGAGTCTCTGAACTACTACTAAACAGAGTAACACCTGATGTAACAGCAACAGGAACTCGGAGGGAGGGAAGGAAAACACTGGTTCAGTTAACTCAGACGGTTTTATGGACAAAAGACTTAAGCTGGTTTTGAATTCTTCATTCTATGAATAATGAAGAGAGGAAAAGAAAGCCATGTATGTTTAAGGAGAATGTATGGAGAACAGGATTTCTGTTCTGTAAGATAGCTACAGTCTAGCAATTTCTAGAGACTTCGGAAGTCAGGTTTTGATTTGATACATCAGAAGATGGGCGCCAAGTGTGATTCTGCTGCGCTAAGTGCCTTATACACCACCTGAAGCAGTGTTCACGACGGTCCCACAAGTCAGGTCCTGATAGCTGACTTTATTTATTTTTTTTAAACTTTATTTATTTATTTGCTTATTTGTCTTGGTGTTTGCCTGGAACTGGAACTACAGACAGTTGTTAGCTGCCATGTGGGTGCTGGGAATCGAACCCGGGTCCTCCGGAAGAGCAGACGGTGCTCTTAACCGCTGAGCCATCTCTCCAGCCCCGATAGCTGACTTTATAAACAAGCACACCGAGGCTCACAGGTTGTCAAGCCTAGGGACCCATGGAAAAGGCAGGTCTTTGGGACAGAATGAATGAGAAAGAGGGAGGGGATTTTCAGGTCACTATCCAGCACTACTGCTGCCACCTGCGGGATCGTGACAAAACAGGCTCGATTAAACATTATACAGCAGTTAATTGAAAAAGAACTTCCCCTAACCTGGACTAAATTGCTAGAATTCCAAGGGTAAGAAAGGTGGTATAACATGATTGAGAAGACGAGCCAGGCTGGACAGAAGCACAAGTCACAGCTTCATCTTTTCTCTCTCTCTACTCTGCAATTCCTTCAGGGTTAGAAACAAGACAACCGGAGCTGGCAGGATGCCTCAGTGGATAAAGGTGCTCACTGCCTGGCCACCCCTCAAGGTGTTCTCAGCTGCTCTCTGAGCTCCACACACCACGTATGCACAAAAATTGGTAAATAAAAATGTTTCCTTTTAAAAAATATTTCAAGGTTTTTTTTTTTTTTTTTTTTTTTTTTAAATTAGTATGTGTGTGCGGGCGTGCGAGTATCCACTACATCAGTATGTATAAAGCACTGAGGAAAAGCTGGCACACACTAAGCACACAAAGTCCCTTTGAAATACATTTTAGGGGGCTGGAGAGATGGCTCAGCGGTTAAGAGCACCGTCTGCTCTTCCAGAGGACCCGGGTTTGATTCCCAGCACCCACATGGCAGCTAACAACTGTCTGTAGTTCCAGTTCCAGGCAAACACCAAGGAAAATAAATAAAGTTTAAAAAAAAAATACATTTTAAAAAATCACTTATCTTAAATCGAGATATAGAAACACAGGGGGATCCAGGTCTCATTTAAAACTGCTGTTTCTGGGGCTGGAGAGATGGCTCAGTGGTTAAGAGCACTGGCTGTTCTTCCAGAAGACCTGGGTTTGATTCCCAGCATCCACATGGCAGCTAACAACTGTCTGTAATTCCAAGATCTGACACCCTTACACAGTTATACATGCAGGCAAAACACCAATTTACATAAAAATAAATATTTTAAAAAAACAACAAAATCCCCTTGCTGTTTCTAAGCCAGACATGGAGGTGCACAGCTGTGATCCCGGCACTCAGGAGACAGACAAAAGGATTTCAAGTTTAAGGTCACATACGTTGTGGGGCTCTTTCTCAAAGAACTAAAGAATAAACAAAGCAAATTTGAGTTTTCCCCTGCAGATTATTTAACTATATATTATTGTGTATAGCAAGTTCTCTGTCAGTTCATGTTTCCTTCTAGTTTATGTGGATTTTCAGTGCTGGATGTAGGCAGATGAGAGAGCAAACAGGCTAGTTAGAATATAAAATCGTTTTTTGCAAGGGCTGGGATATAGTTCAAAGGTTGGGCATGTGGGAGACACTGGGTCGTTTTTGGTTTGTTTGTTTTTCAAGACAGGCTTTTTCTGTGTAGCCCTGGCTGTCCTAGAATGCACTGTGTAGATAAGGCTGGTCTCTAACTCACCTGCCTCTGCCCACTGAGTGCTGGGACTAAAGGTGTGTGCCACCATGCTGGGCAAGTGGAGTCTCATCTCCAGTCCTTCTGCTTCTAAAAGAAGTTTGCAGTAGACGTGATTACTGTGATGCCCCAGGAACTGTGGGGAGGAGTGCTCTCTAGTTGGCTTCTCCTCTGTGCTTGGTGCGCATGTCTTTAAAACATCTATTTATTCATGTGTATGTGTACCCCTGGGAGTTGAGGGATACCACATGCATGCGCATGCCAACAGAGGGCAGAAGAAGGTGTTGGACTCTGGAACTGGAGTTAGGGTGGTTATGAGCCTCCATGTGGCTGCTGGAACTGAACTAGGGGTCCTCTGAAGAGAAGTCAGTGCTCTTAACTGCTGAACCATCTCTCTATCTTTCTTTCCTTAAGAAAAAAAATTGAAAGCCAGGCAGTGGTAGGGTTAGGGTTAAGGTTAGGGTTAGGGTTAGCCTTTAATCCCAGAATTTGGGAGGCAAGGGAAGGTGAATCTGTGAGTTCAAGGCCAGCTTGGTCTACAGAGGGAGTTCTAGGATAGTCAGGAATACAGAGAAACCCTGTCTTGAAAAACAACAACAACAACAACAAAAAAAAAATTCCCTTTTGGGAATTTATTAAATGAACCATATTACTTTAATCTTACCACAAACCAGCTCAATTCAACTTGCTTTCTCTCTCTCTCTGTCTTTCTTCTTTGGTTTTCTAAGACAGGGTTCTTTTGTGTAGCCCTGGCTCTTCTGGAAATCTCTTTGTAGACCAGGCTGGCCTTGAACTCACAGAGATCCACCTGTCTCTGCCTCTCTAGTGCTTTGATTAAAGGCGTGTTTCCACCACCGACTTCTCTCCATTTTTCTATGAACTGCACTGCACTGTCTTATCCATAAGCAATTGTCTCTTCTACAAGCTTAGCTCATATAGAGTCACTGACCATCTGTATCTTGCTTAACTTTGATGGTCCCAACCCTCATTTAATCAGCTGAGGGAATAGACACAAAATTTGTCTCCCTGGTGATTCCTAGCATCCAGAGTTCTGCTTAGCATATGTACTGCATGATTATGGATGCTTAGTAGGTATTTGCTGAATGAACACAGAGCTTTTTCTTGGACACGAGTCTGACTGCTTCTTTCCCCTTTTATGGGTCTCTACAGGCTTTCTGTTGTCATTGTAATCTGTTTTGAGATCTGTCCTTTCATGTGGCCCTGCTGGCCTCCAGCTCAGGATCTTCCTTCGAAGGTCTCAGAGCTGGCATCCCTGCTTCTCTTGAAGGAGACTTTAACTCAGGGTGTGAGTTTAGCTTACTATTCAAACTTGCCTTTCCCTAGCCCTGGGACTGACTGCTCCTTGGTCATACTTGAGATTTCCCCAAACATGTCATGTATACAACCAAATATATTGTTAGGGTAGTCTTTCTTCATTCCAAATTCTAGGTGGTACATATTCTTCTGCCTGTATGCCTCTGATCTCCAAGCAATATCAATTCCTTCCTTTTACACAGTCATTAGTAACCTTCAGGTACATCTATGAAAGCATGGATTGTATTCATAGTTATTTATTTCTAAGTTGTTCCCCCCAATCAAATCTAAGCTCCTGTGGGTAGGGATCAGGATTTAATCTTATTCTAGGACTTCAGTTTGTATCTACTATGAAGTAGGTGCTTAATTTGCATTTTTTAGAATGTTTGTTCATGTTAGAATTTAAGCTCCTAGAGCCTGGGGGTGTGTGTGTCTGTGTTTAACATTGATTACCTCCTGGAATCTAGTACACTGTGAACGCTTTTCTGAAAGATCTCAAATATGTGGTATATTGCTATAGTTCACTTCCCTAGTTTAGTTTAGCAAATCAAGTGAACTAAAGTGTTAGTTCCACCTTTGCTATTTCGATAGCTTAAATCTTTTCTTTGGAGACTCATGTAGGTCTCTTGTAGTCCGGGATGACTCTGAACTCCTGATTTTCCTGCCACCATCTCCCACATGCAGAGATTATAAAATTGCACCACCAGGTCTGGACTTACACAGAGGAGAAGGGGACCTAGGGCAAGCATCCATGCTGAGCTTCATCTCAGCCCTTTAAATTGTTATTTTTTATTTGTACGGAGGAATGACTGAAAGATGTAATTGTTACAATGAGCTGCCCCGATATTTCTGTCCCACAAATGAGCAGTAATGACTGCTTTGCAGCGTCTGCTGAAAAGTAAATCACCATTTCCTACTTGTGCTCCACCCAGGTCTCACAAATAAACTATACTTGATTTTGGAATTTCAAAACAGGAGACCCTGTGATGAAAGGAAAGCCAGTCTAGACACTCTTAAATCAGCTCCCACACCAACAGAGATAAGGCCTGAGACACAAGGCCTGTCTTTCTAAGACGCCACGCCACACTCTCTTATTTCTGCTTATGAGCTCCGATATACTATGACACTTGTGGTTAGGGTTAATGGAAATAAAGGACATAGAAACTGCTTCTTTGTTCCTGACACCAAAGGCATTGCTCATTTTTTCTTGAAAAAAAAATTTTTTTTGAGCCATGTTTTTTTGTAGCTCAAGCATAGTATAGAACTTGATAATATAGTTAAGAATGACCTTCAACTCCTGAACCTCCTGCCTCTACCTTTCAAAAGCGAGGGTTATGAGCATGTATTCAAAATTGTTTTTTGTTTTACTAAACAATTTTTTTTTTGAGATAGGATTTTTTTCATGGTCCAGAATAGTCCTAAACTTGCTATGTAGTCAAGAATAAGCCTGAATTTTTGATTCTCTTTCCTACACCTATGATGTGCTGGGACTCCAGACCATTACACCCAATTTTCAAATAATTATTTATTTTTCAATTATGTGTGTGTGTGTTTGTGTGTGCTTGTGTGAGAGCACGTGTATGTGAATGCAGGTATGTATGGAAATCAGAGACATGGTTGCTCTTCCAAAGGATCTGAGTTTGAGTCCCATAACCCACATAGCAATTTACAACTGTCTAACTCCAGTTCCAAGGGATTTAACACCCTCATACAGACATACATGCAGGCAAAACCCCAATGTACATTAAACAAATAAATAAAATAAAAATTCTTAAGGGGTTGGAGGGACTGTGACAGATTTGGGTCCTCTTCATGACCAGTAAGTATTCTTAAGCACTGAGCCATCTCTCCAGTCCTAATTTTGAAAAAAAAAATCTTTTTGAACAGTCTTCTTCCTAGTTCACACTGCCTCAAACATGCTCTTCCTGCTTCGGCCTCCTGAATGCTATGATTACGTATGTATTCCATAATGTCTGTCTTGCTGTTATTTTAAATAGTTACAGCCAAAGTTCCTTCTTCTACCCCAGACATCTTTTTATACTGGGGCTTAATGTGTGTATGTGTGTATATATATATACACATCTCTTTTTCTTTCTTAGTATCTTGCTACATACTCTAGTTGGTCTGAAGCACTATGTAGCCCATGCTGCCCTTGAATTTAAAGAAACCTTTCAGCCCTAGCCTCTTAAGAACTAGGATTATAGTCATGCCCCAGCACACTGGACTAAGGAATATAGACACTGTATGTGAACACTCTAGTTTTTGTCAAGTCATGCACTTGTGCAATCCACCTGCACATCAGAAATTAGAACCTCAATGCCTAATCAGCAGCTGCTAGCTCAGGTGGTTGCTAGGCTGTCACAGTGGCAGGTATGGAATATTCCCCCACTGCAGACAGGCCAATGCTGTAAGTACTTTTCCCATTCAGAAAATTTGTTTGTGTTCTTTTAGAGCCAAAGTCTTATTTAGGCAAACAAACAAAAAGCCACCCCTCTAGGTCCTGTCACTATAAGTCAGTGATGCTTGGGGCCAGGAGGATGAAGGATTCTGTGGGTAAGTTGCTTGCCTTCCATGGGGGAGGAGGTAAGGGTCAACATACATGTACATAAGAGATACTGACAACAAAACCTGCCATACACAAGACAAACTGGTGCTTGTCCTAAATTTAAGTAAATGTACCCTTTTTTTTTTTTAAATTTATGTGAATTGGTGTTTTGCCTGCATGTATAACTGTGTAAGGGTGTCAGATCTTGGAATTACAGACAGTTGTGAACCACCACGTGGATGCTGGGAATCAAACCCAGGTCCTCCGGAAGAACAGCCAGTGTTCTTAACCACTGAGCCATCTCTCCAGCCTCCTCCTTTTTCTTTATATCTGGCTTTTGACCAAGGCTCACTTTAAGCACATTTAAAAAAATGTCTTCATATTGCAGTGAATACTACTCACTCATCTCTAATAACTGTGTAGTGGTGTGCTTCAGCCTTTTCACATGGCTGACTTTGCACATACAAAACAAATCTAAGTGAGGTGCAGGTGTAGCGGTGGCTCACGCTTGTAATCCTGAGACTCAAGATGCCAGGGAAGGAGGGCTGCTGGGAGATGGACACTAAGTGTGAGGGCAGCCTAAGTGACTGAGACAGACCCGATACTAAACAACCACCACCACCAAACACCCCGGATACTACCAGAATGCCGCCTCCTAGGCAGCTTGCAATCAGGTATGGTGTGAATATGTGGACCAAGGACACAACTGCTACAGATCTAGGATTTCTTTCTGGCTCTGTGGTCATGAGACATTTACCAAAACAGCATTGATCCTGTTAGAGAAGCACCTTCATTCACCATGACAGAAGCAGTGAGAAAAGTAGGTTTGTAGCATCAGAATTTACCTGTAGGAAAGGGTAGGCAGATCTAGATACTATTCCCTAGGAAAAAAATAAATCTAGCTGCATAACACCCATTTATGTTTCCTCTTGGCATAAAACTTACCAAAAGGGTTAATTTTTCAAGCCAGAATAGGATTTCTTTTCTGGAATTTCTCACGTGACATTTCTTCATCTCATTCAAGATAAAATCAAGCAATGTTAAAGGATAGGAACATCCCCCTCTAGGAGGGCATGGTTCCCCACTAAGGCAGGTGTGGAGGTACACACCTATTATCCCAGTACCTGGAGTCTGAGGCAGAAGGTCTGACATGAATGTCAGGACCACCTGGGCTCCCTGCTGACTTCAGGGCTAGTCTAGGCTACAGACTGAGAGTTCGCCTCACAAACCAAACCAAACCAACCAACCAAACTAAAAAAACCCAAAGAGAACAAAGTCTCTCCATAATTGAGGCTTATCAATGTCTACTAGGAGGTTAAGAAGAACAACATTAAAAAAATATGATGACCCTGCGGAGAAGCTGGTATTTGTTACCCAGTACTGTTCCAACTGCTGGCAATTCCTCCAAGCAATTCCTCCAGCCTGGTGCTACTATCTCCTCCCCAGATATTCTCAATGTCAATGACTCTTGGGCCAGTGAGAAGATGGCTCAGTGGGTAAAGGAACTTGCCACCAGGACTGAAGACCTAAGTTTGATCCTGAGGATTCTCGTAGTGGGTCCTCTGACCTCCACATTACCATTGCACAAACTGATTCTTGAAAATTGTCCCCTGACCTCCAAATGCACACCACCACAGGAACTGACTCCTGAAAATTGTTCTCTGACCTCCACATGCGCTACCACTGCATGTTCCCCCAACTGAAAAAAAAAGCAGTAAGCTTTAAATTCCTACTGTTCTTCTTAAGCCACAGTTATTTCTTCAAGAAAACAGAAGCCATCAGGTACCAATCCTTTAGTTTGCTAGTTATACCAAACTATTAATTTCATATCAAATGATACAGGAATCAGTATCTTTATTTCTGAGGCTGGAGGAAGATGAGAGACAGTTTAGGAACACTGTCATCTAGCTTCAGAGGACACATTTTATATTCTAGGTTATGCAAATAGCACTGCTAGATGTGGCCTGCTCACAAACCACAACACTATTTATACTTCTTTGGATGACCCAGAAACCATACACAAACTGGCTGGGCTAACACAGTTAGGCTCTTGTCCTTAATTGTGTGGTATGAAGTCTTGTCACTGCTTATATCTAGACAGGGAAAAAAATCGTGTCATGCGAGCTAATTCTTAGGGAAAAAAACCAAAGTAATGCCACTTCCCCAAACCCCATTTTTGATGTACTATCTATTCCTGCTGTGCTCATCTCTTTTGACACTTGCAGGCAATATGAGCAGATGCTCTGTGTGAGCTGTAAGATACAACGTAAGTGTTAGCCATTACATCCCACTTATCCATAGTAGCTGCTGACCAGAAAGCTGGTTAGTTGAATCTGAGTGTCTAAAGTGGGAGGCCCCACATTTCAGGATAGCAGTGATACACCCTACATACTATGGAAGTGAGGAGACCATGTTCTATACATTAGGGGCTTTTTGCTCCCAAGGTTAAGACAGAGACATTGTTAGAACTTCAGGGTAGGCATGGGTACCAGCCTTTACTTCTTTTAAAGCATGTTGGAATGAGAGAGTGGAACATTTGGACCTTAATCTAGCACATGCTAAGATTATTATATCAGATAACTCTTTTTTGGTTATATATTTAAAAATTGAGCAGAAAAAAATGGGAATAATAGTTTAAACATAGCCAGAAGTTCAGTATATTAGGTACCTAATAAATGATGTCTGACAGAATTTAAAAGATCTTAAAAATAGAAATCTAATTTATTTTCCTGATAATGTAACAGTCATATCTGTAAAACGCTTTAATGTAGGGGGTGGAGAGAGGGGGGGCAGGATGTCTTGGAGCTAGAGTTACAAATGGTTGTGAACTGCCCAACATGGGTGCTTGGAACTAAACCAGAGTCCTCTGCAACAGCCTTTATAACTGCTGAGTCATCTTTCCAGAGCCAATATATGCATTTGTGGCTGGGAGTGAGGTGGGGTGGGTCAAGGCCTCACTTTGTAGTCAGCTGGCCTCATTCTCAAAGATCTGCCTGCCTCTTCCTCTCCAGTGTTAAGATTAAAGGTGTGTGCCACCATGCCCAGCTAATGCCATTCTTTCTGATGGCAAATCACCAACTAGATTCTGCACAGTGCATGATGCATTTTAATTTAGTGATGGTCTATGAAGATAAAACAGTAATGTGGGTAGAGATCAGTGTTGCACTCAAGATAAGAAAGCTTTGTGAAAATCAGTTGCTAATTGTACTTTGATAATTAAATACACAAACCTATGATCCTTTTAGGCTCACCTAATTAGTATTAAATGAGTTTACTTAATTACAGCTGTAAATTAAATGCATAGGGTTTGCCTCATCTCAAAATAATTACATGCGCATTGTAATGTGAATTATGGAACATTAATTTGAACTTTATCGATTATTCCCTAAACAGAGACTGGGGCACATTAGGACAAAGCTATTATCATAGCAGTTTTGACAAATATCTCCAAAAAAGATCCCTGAATAACATCTACACAGAAGGTCTTCAAAGGAGAGGTATATACTTGAGTCTCAATTGGTAGAGTATATTCATTGATTACAGAGTCCCATACAGGAAAAACGCTCTTGCTGAGGCATTCAGTTAGAGACATGAAAATGTTTATGTATACATGTGTAAATGCAGAGATATGTGTATAATACCATATAACAATGTCATCTTTCTTCATAGTAGAAGCTGTGATTATGTTTTACAAAGATTATTGAGAATAATGGTAAGTAACTACAGGTCAAACCACTCTACCAAGCCAGTTCTTAGCACTGTTTGGAGGCGGGAAGTGATAGGTTATCACATTAGTAAACCATGCTCTGTTTATTATAGCCAAGAAAAAAAAAAAAAAACAGGAGCAGGGCAGAGTCCTACACTTTTTATTCTGTGGATAATCAACTGTGAGAGCTCTACTTCTTTGTCTAAAAAGAGAAAGAAAGGAAGAAAATGAGTTGTCAGTGTGGTCTGTTGGTACGTTTGCCTTGCGTGTGTGTGGGGCTTTAGTCCCTAGCACTTGGCACGGCTGTGTGGTAGTGCACACTTGTAACCAATCCTAGCACCTAGGAGACCAAGGCAAGAGGGGCAGGAGTTCAAGGTCATCTTTAGCTACACAGTGAGTTCGAGGCCAGCCTAGGACATTCAAGGTGCTGTTTCAAAATAAACAAACCAAAAATTGAGGCTGTTGATCAGCTGGGCACAGCCTAGTTCAAATGAGGCTTATCTGATACACAACTTAATGTAGTTTAAATTGTCGAGGGAGGGCGAGAAGCTGTAAACACAACCCACAGAGTTCAGAAGAGCCTCTTGCCTTGGATGTTTTACAGGCACTCCTGTTTCTCAGGCGTCCCTTACTTAGGCGGCACTTATACTGCTTCCCAGCTTCTCCTTGGCCAGTACATGGAGATAGCAGTGGCTGAGGATTGCAACAGTAGCCTAGGAGCAGGAGCTTTATCCAGTTTTAGGAGCAACAGCAGAAGTCTGAGCAGACAGGGCAAAGCTTTCTTCTGCATTTGGCATTTCTAACTGACCACCATAGCTTTCTTCCTCTGGATATTTGTAATTTTCTGCCATTTTCTCCCTTTAAATACAGCCTGAGGGGGAGACTGAAGCATAATAAACCTGCTTTAATTCAGCCCAATTTTGGCTTAAAGCAAACATCTAATTACTTGTGATTAATCCTGAGGAGCATAACCTATGCTCGAGTTTAGTGGCTCTGTGCTTGAACCTAACGAGTGCCTTCCCTCAGCTTTCCTGCCTTTCAGCCTTCCTTCTCCCCGGTGTTAGCTTAATCCTCAAAGCAGCTAAAGAATCATAAAACGCCATTCTTCTACCATACAAGATATCTGTATTGTGCAACTCACATTTGAAGAGGTTTATATTATTAGCCCTGAATAATGTGCTCAAATTCAGATTAAACTCAGACTACTCTGTAATAAATGAGAAGATGCATGAGAGCACTGTAATCCAGGCAACCGTAATTATACAATTATTGATGAAGTTCCTGTTGATAAACAATGCAAACATTAGGAAATACTATTTTGCAATTAAATGGTGAAGAAAGCTGTTTATTGCCTTCCATCCCATCCTCTTAATAGGACTGGAGTTGCAGATGTTCGTGTACGTTGCATTGATGTTAAATGGTGCATGATACTCTAGGTGGTTCCCATAACCTTGCTTTGTCTACTATGAACTGACTCAATTGATATGATAATAGAGAAAAGAGCAGGAGGGGGGGCTGAACTGGCACAATTTGCATAGCCTTGAAATTTGCCATTATTGAACAGCCAAGTGTTCCTAAAAGTTCTTGTTCAGTTGTCACTGACAACAATATGTTAGACAAACAATATTTTGAAATGAACCATACAGGTGGGAATGTCACTTACTGAAGCTTTTATCCTATCAAACAAGGTACTCGTCAGGACATTTATAAAGCTAACAATTGGGAATTTTGTGATTTCTTTGGGTTCAATTGCTATTAGAGAGAGTCTAAAGAGAACAGCAATTATTCAAAAGTTACAGGGATGCAGCTCTGGCAGCTCTGACCCGGATGTGACAGAGAACACCTTTCTTTCACAAAACTTACATTGCCATCTCTTACTAAATACTATCATATTTTAGGTTAAGAAACAATAAAACCATCAATATTATCTAATATTGTATTTTATTCATGGAAGAAAAAGAGGGACTCTAAGAAACACAACATGGTACTGGGCATACAGTGTAGTGTGTAAAATACTTGCTGTGTAAGCATGAGGACCTGAGTTTGCATCCCCAGAATCCATTTAAAAAGTTGGGCACAGGTGTAGCACCAGCACGGGGGTGGGGTGGGGTGGGGTGGGGTGGGGATGGGAAACAGGCAGATTGCCAGAGCTCCCTGGCCAGGTAGGCCAGACAACTGGTGAGTACAGGTTTATCTAGGGTCTCGAAGGGTAAAACAAGGAAATCCAAGAAGACGAAGACACACACACACACACACACACACACACACACACACCCCATATACCCAACCCCTCCACCCACATACAAAAAAACATAATAAAAATAAATTAAAAAAAGAAAGGCCACATAAGAATGGTGGGGATTGCTCTGATGCATGTCAAGATGGGGGAGAGGTGCTACTACTAACTGCAGAAAAACTGTAAAAGTTCACTTGGCAGCAGCAGAACTACTAGAAGAATTCCATATGTATAAAAGAGAACTAGGAATCTTGAAGGTCAAAATTTATAGTCACGCATAATGAATTAAAGAAGAGTGGTAGTACCTTTACCTAGAGAGGAGTGAGCAATAAAAAAGTTAACTAGAATAATGAACAGGGATTAACAATTCTGAATAAAAAATCTAGAAAAGCTGATAGAAAAACCTTCATCCTAATAAAGATACAATATAAAACAAGAAACACAAATGAGATGGCTTGTCTCACCTGGAGACCAATACTTAAATATTATACTCCTTGAAGAGTAACGTCCCATAGACCAGTTAGTTAAGACAGAGGCTATGCTGGTTATGGTAGTGCATGGCTGTGATCCCAAGACTTGGGAAGTTAAGGCAGAAGGATTGCTGCCAGATCATGGTTAGTCTGGGATAAAAGAACTTTGAGGCCAGCCTGAACTATAAATTGTGATGTCCCATCTCAGAGATGGGGTGAAGGGCTGTTTATGTTTATGAGAACATAAAATAATTTAGAGAAGTTACAGGTGAACTGAGCAAACATAGGGTTAATGTGTTCAAAGGCATCGAAGTCTTTTGTTGTTTTGACAGGGTCTCTCTCTGCAGACCAGGCTGGTCTTGAACTAACATAGATTCACGAGGCTCTGCCTCCAGAGTGCTGGGATTAAAGGTGCTAATCAGGTTTACAACTGGTTTTTAAAACATTTCTTTTGCTCTCTAGCTTTTTGTTTTTGGTTGGTTTAAAAGGCATATTAAATTAAGACTTTTCATTTTAAAGATCAGTTTTATTATATGAGAAGTAGAATCAAAACCTGAAGGAAAATGGGGCCATTGTATATTATATTTATTGTCTCTCTCTCCATTGGGCTGTCCCTGTGGGAGAGCTGTAGCCTGCTCATAAAGACTGTATTTTCTACCCAGTCTCTATCAGGCTAGGCTGCATGACTTCCTTTAGCTAATGAAAGGTGAGTGTCAGGGACACAAGACTGTTTCACTAAGATACATCTAAGCCAGTTCCTAGTAGGAGTCGCTTTGCCATGCCAGTCTCAGAGGAGACAGTGCAGTGCCTTCGCTGACCAGCAGGAGACAAGAACGGAAGAGAAAAGCATCTATTGCAAGTGATGATGACTTCGAGGGACTTGAGGCAACGTTAGCTTAGTTTAATTAGCAAAGGTAGCACTGAATAAAAATTTATATTATTATGAGTGTGTGTGTGTGTGTGTGTGTGTGTGTGTGTGTGTGTGTTGGGGGACACATATCATGTTTCATGGTTTTACATGTAGAGCTTAGAGGGCAACTTTGTAGAGTTGATTCTTTCTGTTTACCTTTACATGGGTTCCAGAGATCAAACTTAGGATATCAGGCTTGGTGGTTTGGATGAGAATGACAGTTAGTGGAACTGTTTAGGAAGGACCAGGAGGGGCAGCTATATTAGAGGAGGTGTGTCATTAGGGGTGGCCTTTGAGGTTTCAAAAGATACTTCCTCCCCCCAGTTTCATTCTCTCTGCCTTTCACTTGTGAATCAAGGTGAGTTCTCACGTTTTCTGCTGTTACCATTGCTTTACCATCACGGACTCTAACCCTCTGAAACCATAAGTCTCAAGTTAAATGCTTTCTTTATTAGATGCCATGGTCATGGTGTTTTATCTCAACAATATCAAAGGAACTACCACAAGTGCTTTACCTACTGAGGCATCTCTGGTCTAAAAAAAAAAAAAAAAAAAAAAAAATTAAGCCTAAAATAATTCATAGTTCTAAGCAGAAAGCACAAAGTAATTGTGTACTTGAATTTGAAAATGCCTTTAATTGATCTGAAAAACAATAATTACACCAAATATCCAAGAAAAACCCTTGCAGAATATTAAGATGAAGTCAGGTGAGGTGACACTCATGTATATCAGCATGTGTGAGATGGATGCCAAAGGACTAGAAGTTCAATGTTATTCTTGGATACATATTTTTAACCTTTATCTCAAAGCAACCCAGAAAGACAAAAAAAAAAAAAAAAAAAAAAAAAAAAAAAAAAAGAAAAAGAAAAAGATATAATTTTAAGTAGGCATCAGAAACTTCCCAACAGTGGTGGGCTAAGGCATTCAGAACAACTATTTCATCAAGAAAACTTGGACAGGATATTTTTTTTAGGGCTGAGGATGCTGTTCGGTTAGTAGAGTATTACCATGCATGAAGCTCTTGGTTCAATCTCAGCACTGCAAAAAACTGGATGTGGTAATACAATTATAATCCTAGACCTTCGGAGGTAAAGGCAGAAGAATCAGAAGCTTAAGGTCATCTTCTATATGCACGTTTGAGGCCAGCTTGGGCTACACAAGACCCTGCCACCCTCTCAAAATATATATGCTTTAAAAAAAAAATTAGTCTAGGGGTGCAGCTCAGTGGTAGAGCACTTTCATGGCATGTGCAAGGCCATGGATATTGCCCTTAGCATCACAAAACAAACAAACAGACAAACCTGCTAGAAGGCTTAACAAAAGAATGGAGAATTACCAGACTAGGATGCAAAGGCTGGACCAATGGTGCTGAGTCTGCTTGGAGGAGGGTTTGGAATGTAGATCCTTTCCCTAAATAACTCTAGTACAACTCCTCTCCTGAAGGGAGAACCTAAAGTACTAAAGGTGCTGAACAAGAAGCAGGAAGATCGTCGCAAAAAAGACGGCCCCTGACTTCCAACCACTAGAATTACTAACCTCAGATTAAGATGATGGGGCTGGAGAGATGGTTCAGAGGTTAAGAGCACTGACTGTTCTTCCAGAGGACCTGAGTTGAATTCCCAGAACCCACATGGTGGCTCACAACCACCCATAATGAGATCTGGTGCCCTCTTCTGGCAGGCAGGCATATATGGAGACAGAACACTATACAATCTATATATATATAGATTTTAAAAAGATGTTGTGAATGTGCCAGTGCTTCCATGCAAACATGAATTGTCCTAGGTTTCAAGTTACTTTTCCAAACATCTGCGCAAATAAAGCATCTCACTCATGACAAAATGTAGAGTGGTCTGGGGGAGGGGGAGGTAAACTGATAACTAAAACCAACAGAGATTACACAAGAGAAATTAACCTAAAGCTGCTGCAGACAATGAATCCAACAAAAACTGGAAAGAATACACTTACTGGCTAAGAATGAAAAAAAAAAAAAAAAAAAAAAAAACAAAAACTAGCCAGAGAGATGGGTCACTGGTTAGGAGCACACGCTCCTCTATGCAGATGGCTCAGGGATGGTTCCCAGCACCCACATGGTGAGTCACATCAGTCTGTAACTCTAGTTCCTAGGGATCTGATGCCTTCTTCTCATCTTGGTGGGCACTGTGTGCTCATAGTGCACAGACATACATAATATAAAATATATATTAAAAATAGAATAAAAACTAAAGGAGGGAACCTGCTAGGTAGGCTTATTAGAGGCTTAGAGTCAACTTAGAAAATGAGAGGCCAGAGAGGCAGATTAGAAGACAGTAGGGTCAAGTGCACTGAAGAGCATCTAACCACAGCTGCCTAAGGTAGATTCAACATAGTTCCCCAGAAGGTGAGTTTAGCTAGTTGACCCATTTATAAAGGACAACTTCTGTCCAACAGAAAAGCTTCAAACAAGGCTTTAAAAACGGAAACAAATGGACCTCCAGGTTCTCTGTGTTTTGGAGAACATTCCAGGATTGAGACAGGAATGAGACAGATGCTCCCTAAGCCGATTCCAACTTTATTTAAGAGATTTATATGGAACCAGAGAGTAAACAGGGAGAAAAATTACACTGAAGTGTCTCAGGAGAAAAAGTTTGGAAGAATATGGAGCTATCCTAGATTTATAAAATTATGCAACATATATGCATGTGAGAAAGATGTCTGGAAGGATGACCACTAAATTGTTAACACTTGTTCTCTCTGGAGGGATGTGAGTTATTTTATATAAGGAACTATGGAGATCAGTAACCAAGAGGTCAACATGGTGCAATGAATTAGAATTAGAATAGTAACTGAATTAGAATAGGACTGCTCAGACTTCTTGGCCTCAGTTCCTGTGATACTTTACAAAAATTATTGGGGACCTAAAAAAGTTGGTTTTTATGAGCTATAATTATCAATACTTGTCATACTAGAATTGAGCTGGGTGTGGTGGCTCACAACTGTAATTCCAACAGTTGAGAGGCCCAAGAGAGAAGTTCAGAGAACTGAGGGTCAGCTTGAGCTTTAGGGAAGACAGTGTCTCAGACAGCAAACAACGACAACCAACCACCACAATAAACCAACCCCATCTTATTGTATTACAAATTCAACTGGATAACCTAAAACTATTACTATACACATTTTATTCTGTTTTTCTGAAACAAGACCATAGTTTTCAAACAAAGTATTATTCAGAAGTATGGAATTTACATTTCTTCTTTATGTGTGTATATGTCCATGTATGAGGGTATATACATATGTACACATGTGTCTTAACAGAGTCCAACAGTCAACAACTGTAGTTCTTCAATTGCTTTTCACCTTATTATTTTGAGACTGGGTCCCTCATTAAATCTTGCCAGTTTAGCTAGATTGGGGGACCAGCAAGCTCCGTGGTCCTCTGGACTCTGAATCTACTGGTAGGATTACAGATAGTGCTGGGTCTACCTTTTTATATGGGCAATGAGCATCTAATGCAGATTTCCATACTCCCATGGCAAGCACTTTACTGACTGAGTCATCTCCCCAGCCCCAGGACTTACATTTTTGCTAATCTCTTTAATGTCTAGTTTAAGAGAAGACAGCTAGAATCTCTTATTTTTAGTATACAATTTGTTGCAGTGTCATATATTATGTATTCTCTGGAAAATGCTACTGCATTTATATACACACATTTTACACATGTACACATACACAGTTGCTTTAGGGATATCTGAGCCGTATGCTCGGATAGTACTCCTGCTTATGTGGACAAGCTGTAATTCGTAGCAAAGTGTTAGATCTGACATGCCTACAGCTGCTGCTAGTGGAATAGGCCAGGAGGAAATCTCATGTTCCTATAACTTAGAAAAGGAAGATCCCAAACAACCCAGCTATGAAGAATGTGTATGTGTGTGATATGCACAAGTCTGTGTGTGATATGAATGTACGCATGAGTGCATGTGCATATGGAAGCCAGAGGTTGATGTTGGGTATCTTCCTTGATGGACCTCCGCTTTATTTATTGAGGCAGGGTCTCTTACTGAAGAGAGTGCTCTAATTCCAGTTAGTCAAGTTAGCCAGCTTGTTTAGGAGACTCCCATCTGTCTCAGGAGTGTTCAGGTTACAGGCCACACCTGACAGGCTTTTATGTAAACTCCAGCTTCAGGTTACACAAGGTGAGTTTCCTTGTGATCTTTCTGTTGCATCTTCTCAAAGTGTGGTAAAGGTTTGTGCTCCAGGCTCAGTTTTCTGCTTTTTAAAGACATGTTCTTTCCCTCTTCTTTATTCCGACATTATGCACAATACCCCTAATTTAGCTTCTCACATGGCTTTCATAATCAAGTAATTCCTGGCCAGGAAACAAAAGCAAAATCTTCCTTTTCCTCAATGGATTTGGATGAAAACCGGTAATAAAATTAAGTACAACTCCAAGAGGAAACCCTGGAGGAGAATAAAGCTGGGTCTGTAAGGATTCACACAATGGCAAGACTGTGTCCATACTGAATCATGGTCATCAGTCAGTCCTACCAAATGGAGTTCAACGTTTTTAACCTGGAAACTTGGTCATGTTTAAACTGGGGCTGTGGTTTGTAATAAAACGTAGAACCTTTCAAAACATACAAACAAACAAAAATAAAAAGACTTCTTCTTTCAACCTTTTAGCCCAGCAATCCTCTTATCTCAGCCTCCTAAGTGCTAGGATTACAGGTCACACCACCCCTGTTTTTTACTTACTCTAGGCAGATAAAATTATCATTGGATTAGTTCTTGTAAGACTAACATGCCCGAGTTAATTATTCCAATCTGCAATTGCTTCTTCATTTGGTTGGAATGAAGTAAAGTTTGCTGATATAAAGGGACTTGATAGAGCAGACAAGCGGATCTCAACATTAAAATGCTGATGTACGGAGACTTGAGAATTCTTGTGCCAAGCTTGGCAGCTGGCCTTTTTGTAGAAGAACACCTCCTCCCCAAAGGACAAAGGTTCAGAGCCCACACTATCCTATGAAAGGCACAATTTAACCTGTTTTACCAGAAAGGTAATTAATACAACCATGAACTTCTTCCACTAGGCTGAGAATATTTGAAGACTTAAAAGAACATAGTGATAAGTGTTGAAAAGAACTGGGTACTATGATACACATTCATATTCTCAGTATTCTAAAGACAGACTGTGAGATTTATGCCCTATTCTCCAA
Source organism: Sigmodon hispidus (assembly GCA_004025045.1). Classification (NCBI taxonomy): domain Eukaryota; kingdom Metazoa; phylum Chordata; class Mammalia; order Rodentia; family Cricetidae; genus Sigmodon; species Sigmodon hispidus. The sequence continues at coordinate 46,846 of PVIH01006969.1, forward strand.
ATACTAATTTTAGTAAGATGGGGGGGGTTCTTAAGTTAGAGTCTGTGGGCCAAACCTGATTAGCTGCCAATTTTGTAAAGCTTTACTGGAACAAAGCCATGTCTATTTATTTGCACATTGTTAAATATGGTTATTTCTACACTATAGAGGCACAGATAAACCTTTGTGCAGAGATTATAAGTCCTATAAAATAAAAAATATTTACTATTTGATAGAAAGTTTGCTGTCTTAATACAGACATAATATCTACTAGAAAGGAAAGATGCATTGCTCATTTTATAGTTGAGTAAAATGTGACTCACTAAATTGAAAAAGCAGTACATGGAGTGCAGAGAAGGCAGAAGGAGGCCTCCCAGCACATGGGTTTCTCTTTGCTGTTTCCTCGCATACTCATCACAGACACGGAACACTCTGCCTAAAGCAAGAGTCCTGCCGAGTCTCTTAAAAGTCACATATGGTCTTGGCACAAAAATTGTTTTTTCAACACCTGGGTAACCAGGCTGTGGCTGTCCCAGGAGGGCGGCAGTGCCCTCAGCATCAGCTCTAGCAAACCCCTGAGGAGTTAGATCTGAGAGAGAGCCACTTTCAAGGCCCTGCCTCATTAGTCCCTGCTGCCACCAATCTAGCTCAGAGAAAATTGATCCTTCCCCCATGCCTGCTGCACCAAGGCCAGCCTTGGGTAAAAAGGTTTTGTTCATGGAGGATTTGCTAATTAAGTCATCACTGTATAATGAAACCCCAGAGCTTCAGTCAGTACTCCTCCATGTTACTTTGGGGTAGCTAAATTTGCACAATTGCATTAAAAGAAGGTTCTTCTAGAGACAACTGGCAAGTGTTTTAAAAACATGAAAATAAGATATGAAAAATACATTGTATTTATCATCTTACCCCCTGACATAATCATTCCTGTGACTTTGATTGCAATGGCAGGCATTTTTTATTCTCTGACTCATTTATTCTTATTGAAAACTCCTTAAATCCTAAGTGAAGCAGTTTCACAAAGCAAATGAATCCACTATGTTGGTTTAGTTTCCATTTACAACACTGCATAAAGAAATATGAAGCTGCTGCACCAACCTCCAGCCTCTGCAGTGGAAGGAACCCAGGGCCTTCAGCAGGCTGGCAAAAGTCTAACTGAGGAGACTGACGAGCTACATCACCAGTCTCTGTAGCATCCTCTTGATGGCGTCACATTAATAGTATGTTAGTTGTAGTCATTTTTTCCTATCACACACACACTTGGAGCATCACATGGTAATTCATTTACAAATTTCTTTTCTTTTTTTCTTTTCCTCCCTCCCTTCCTTTCTTTTTGAGACAGGGTTTCCTCTGTTTTAGCCCTGGCTTTCCACTAACTTGCTCTCTGTGGACCAGGTTGGCCTCAGCCCTGGATATCTGCCTGTTTTTGTCTCCCAAGTGCTGGGATCAAAGTTGTGCTATACCAATGCCAGGAAGAAAGTCTTATCTCACACATTCCAATTTAATTTCCTTAGGTCTCTACATCTTTTAATCCACGAAGAAGACTGATTTCTGTTTTTCAAATAAGCAAGTAAACTAAATAGCTAGACACAAATTCAAACTATTCCAGCAAGGACAATGAAAACCACTACTCAGTTCTTTCAGCCTTATCTGGGCCGTTAGGACTCTATCGTGCCATGTACAATTCAGGTGTCACCCAGGGATTTGGCCAGGGTCTATAAATAGTCACATATGTGATCATTTGAACGTGAGGAAATATAGGGACAAAGTTTTACCAATTGAAAAGTAACTAAACAAATACTAGAGTAGTATCCAGTTGGATGATTGCCCTCAAAATTTATGTTCACCTGGTTCTCAGAATGAAGGATTATTTAGAAGTAATGTCTTTGCTATAACCAGTCAAGATGAAGTCCTGCTAGGTTAGGGTCGTTAATAACTGAAGTCCTTCCAGTAAGAAAGGAGTGGCCACAGGAAAACAGGAGGCGAAGACTGGAGTGACACAGGCACATGTAGTGCTGAAGCCATAACTCAGGAGTACAAAGGAGTGACTGCTAGGAGCCTCTGGAAGCTGAGAGGAACAAGGAGGGATTTCCTAGACCATTTGCAGAGGATGTGACCTTGCTGATCTACTTTACATTTGTGGCCTCTAGAATTGGGTTAGAGTAAAAATTCTGTGAAGTCACAGAGTTCATGTTTATCTACTACAGGAAACTAATATACAGAGTAATGGAATATTATACAAAAATGTAAATAAGTCAAATATATAAACATTCGTAACGTGGATAAGCTTTATAAACAATATGGTAGGCAAGAGAAGCAGACAACATTTACTACAAAACTATCTTCAGGAAATTCCTAAAATAAGCAAATGCACAGAGACAGAAAATAGATTAGTAGTTGCCAAGGGATGGGAAAGAATTGGGGGTAAAATAGTTTCTTTCAAAGATGATAAAAATATTCTCAAATTAATTGTGATAGCTATCCTATGAATATATTAAAATACAGAGTTGTATAATTTAATTTTAATTTTATTTTTGTTTTCTTGAGACAGTCTTGTTATCTAGCCCAAGCTGGCCTTGAAGCTGGTTGATCTTGAACATGTAGGTGGACTTCTGTTGGCTTCCCAAGTGCTAGGATTATAAATGGGCAAATATGCCTAACTTTAAATTGTGTAACTTCAAGGGTAAATACTATAGTATGGCAATTATATATTACATATAATATGAAGATACTAGAAAAAAAGCAAGAAACATAAGAAATAGAGATTGGTTATCTACAAAAGGTTGGTGGAAAAAGAAAGGAAGACCAGGAAAATGGGGGATGGGAAGCAGTGAAACAGACAACACACACTGATGTTTTGTTCTCTCCCCCCGGACACACTGTCTTACTTATGTTTTCATTGCTGTGAAGAGACACCATGACCACTGCAACTCTGATAAAGAAAACATTTAACTGAGGTGGCTGGTTTACAGTTTCAGAGGTTCAGCCCATCATCATCATGATGGGGAGCATGGCAGTGTGTATAGGCAGATGTGGTACTGGAGCAATAGATTAAAATCCAACATCTTACAGGCAACAGGAAGTCAACTGACTGTCACACTGAGGGGAACTTGAGCAAAAGAGACCTCAAAACCTGTCCCCACAGTGACACACTTCCTCCAACAAGGCCACACCTCCTAATAGTGACACTCTCTTTGGTGGCCATCTTCTTGCTCACTACCACCACACACATATATGGTGACACTTCTGTTAGCATATCTTTGTGAATGGTTCCTGACAGGTTCACAGTTTAGCTCGGTATAGCATGTGCTTACAAGCCAAATATCAAACCCCATCCAAATAACCAAAAATTGCAGGAGAAAGCCCTTCCTGACATTAGAATTCCACTCAATAAAGTATAAGAGATAATAAAAATAAACCGGGGGCTGGAGAGATGGCTCAGTGGTTAAGAACACTGTCTGCTCTTCCAGAGGACCCAGGTTCGATTCCCAGCACCCACATGGCAGCTAACAACTGTCTGTAGTTCCAGTTCCAGGCAAACACCAAGGCAAATAAATAAATAAGTAAATAAAGGTGTTTAAAAAAAACCCAAAAAAACCAAACAAAAAAATAAATAAAAATGAATCATTTTTTGACTAGTACCACAGAAGTAATGATTATTATGGCATGATTAACCAAAAGACACCAAAATGGAAAGTCTGTCTTCATGAGTAATAATTTATTCATTAGCACAAGAAAAATACCAACTACAACTTTCAACAAGTATAGTCAGAGTAAACGTTACTACTATAGCGTCCACACACTATCATATGTCACTGGTATGATGCACTGAGATGGGCATCATAGTACTTTTATGATATCACTGCCAAAAATGTGTAACATGAATTTAATGAGAAAAAAAACTCATTCAAACACAAACTGAGAGATATTCTTCAAAATAGCTGGAGAGCACTCTTCAAAAGTATCATGATGAGGGCTGGGGCTGGAGAAATCACTCAGCATTTAAAAGCACTTCTTGTACTTCTAGAGGACCAGGGTTCAGTTCCCAGCACCCACATCAGTTGATCCACAGGAGACTTAAACACACACACACACACACACACACACACACACACACACACACACACACGTGCGTGCACGCATAACAGTGAAAAAATAAAAATCTAAAAAGGAAGTAAAAATGATAGGAAGCAAATACTGAAGAATGACTCTAGTGTATGAGACATTAAGAGGACATGCTGACTACTAGGTGCAGGTGCAAGATAAAAAGATGGGATGTGACTTGACCAGCAATGATTATTAGTAGGATAGTTAGAATATCCAAATGATGAATGTTGCTTCATTAACAGTAATGAATCAATATTAAGTCCCTGCTTTTAAAATTATTTAAATTTACATTTCAAGTTGGCAAACTTGTATATTATTAACCATTTTCTATTTTTGAGCACTGTACTTTCTATACAGTGCTAGGGTGGGTCAGAGAGAGGGCACATCAGGTAAAAGCACTTGTTGCACAAACCTGATGCCTGAGCTCCATTCTTGGAACCCACAGTGGATGGAGAAAACTGACTCCGGAGGTTGCCCCCTGATTCCACAAGTGTAGCGTGCCGGGTGTGTATGTGTCTATGTGCACAAATTTAAAAAAAGATAATGGGAATTACCAGGGTGAAAGGTAAATAGACAAATTTGCTTTTTTTTTTTTTAAACAGATTTTTGATGCAAAATGTTTATAATAAAAAAATTTAAAATCCTGCTTGTTATAAATATCCTTGTAAGAGACTGGGGTTCTAGAACTTAGAGGCAACAGGACCTGGATGGCCTTCATGGAGTCCTATTAGGTCCAGAACACCACAAAAACAAAAATCTCCCCAAACAACTTAACTTAAACTACCTTATAAGATTAATTGTTGTGAGTAAAGTTCCTAGGTCAAACAAGATGCCTCTTTTAAGGATTTTTACTTGTATTTTTCAAGTTTTATTTTTTCCAAATTTCTAAAATGTAACATTATAATTAAGCTGTTATAGCTTGTATTTTTAATTATTTTTTTGGCTTTGAACCTAGGACCTAAGGTATGTTGGGTAAGCATTCTATTGTCTCGAGTTCTTATTTACATCAAAATACCATTATATTCCAGTTTAAATGCTACATTTTTGCTTGTTTTCTATACAGTGTCTCCTGTAACCCACATTGGCATCAAGCTCAATAGATAGCCAGGGCTGGCTGGAATTCCTGATCCACATCCTTTCACCTTCCCAGTACTGGAATTATATATATATATAGGCTTTGTGCTACCATGCCTGTGTGTGTGTATGTGTGTGTGTGTGTGTGTGTGTGTGTGTGAGACAAGGTCTTATTGTGAAGTCCTGGCTGGCTTGGAACTCATGACATAGTCTGGCTATGTTCCTGCCTTCTGAATGATGGAATTACAGATATGAAATACACTACATTCAGATCATCTTGCCTCTGCTAAGAGATGGAATTATAGATGTGTGCCACCATTCCTGGCTTCATGGGCTGCTGGAGATCAAACTCAGTGCTTTATGGTAGGCAAGTATTCTACTAGCTGAGCTACATCCTGGCCCCACATTGCTTAAAAAACAAAAAACAAAAAACAAAAAACTAATATATTATTTCTCTGATCATAAATTCATACTTGCATTATTTCTTCTATAGCACAGTTTTGGGTAAAATGCTCATGATATTCAAACCCAATGTATATTTTATATGTCGTATATAAATAAGAACTTTAAGAATATATTTTGCATATGTATATTTCTTTTTCTTTATTTAACTGAACCACTATGCCTTCTTTCTGGGCCTCTAGTCTAACTCAAACAACTTTTTTGTGGGGGTGGGGTGGGGTGGTGAACCACTAAACCAAGAGGTAGACATTCAAAAAAAAATCATGATTAGTATAATATACCAAGAGAAAAATCATTACTAACAGTGGATAGACATTTCTATTTTCCTATTAGATAAACACAAAGTAACCATGAGAAAAAGCTGGCTATGCTTAGAAGTTGAATTGAGATTCCCTAATACACAGTAACATATATTAGACCAAGTTGCAGATGGATCTCAGACCAAATGTTTTGATTGTCAATGGTGATAACTGTATCTATGTTTACAATAAAAAAATTTAAAATCCTGGTTGTAATAAATATCCTTGTAAGAGACTGGGGTTCTAGAGCTTATAGATAAGTTAACAAGTAACAAGCTGATCTGGGTTCTTACTGTCACCTGTCAAGAAAATCTAGGGATGGAGAGATGGCTCAGTGGTTAAGAGCACTGACTGTTCTTCCACAGGTCCTGAGTTCTATTCCCAGCATCCACATGGCAGCTAACAACTGTATGTAATTGCAAGATCTGACACCCTTATACAGTTATACATGCAGGCAAAACACCAGTTCATATAAAATAAAAAAAAATATTAATTTCTTCTTTGGGGGAAGGGAGCTTGAACAAGGGTATACACAGATAAAAATATGACTTTATTCATAATTAAAAAAAAACAAAAAATCTAAGGGCCCCTTTTATGGTCTGCTCCATATGCTCAAATACCAACAAGCAGACACCCAAAGGCTTACAGTAGCTAACTGTTTAACTACATATACATATATATGTAAATGATTTGAATCTGGAGAGATGGCTAGCAATTAAGAACATTGGCTGCTTTTCCTGAGGACCCAGGTTTGATTCCCAACACCCACATGGAGGCTTAACAGTATTTGTAACTCCAGTCCCAGAGGACCCAAATTATCTTTGGCCTCTGCAGATATTCTATGCATGTTGTGCACAGATAGACATTCAGACAATAACTCATGCACACAGAACAAAAATAAGATCTCAAAAGGGAATTAGATAATAATAATAATCACGATTTCCCTATTTCCCCAAAAAATCACTGTATATAAAAAATCTAATAAGATAAATTTGAATATATAAAGTGCTATGACAAAGTTAAGAAACATAAGATTATTTCCAAACCTATCTTGATTTCCCCATGTGCTGAGTTCCAAAAGTTCCTAGAGTTAAGGCTCAAGATCTTGAGTATTTGTTTATGAGTATTCTTGAGTATTTATAATGGATTTGTTATGAAGGCTTAAGGTTTGAATGTTTAACAGACCCCAGACTAGCTGGCTGCAAACAAACTGTTGATTTGATCATAACAAAAAGCAAAGTTGATCCTTCACAGCAACCTTGTAATGATCTCTAATTTATGGTAGAAATAAAATGGCAAATCCAATCTCATAGCACAGAAAGTCAAGGGCACAGTTTATGTTCCAGAAGTCACAGCACAGACAGACAGCACAGACCCTGTGAAGGGTCCATGACTTCCAGGACCTTTGTTCTCTAGGTTTCCACCCATTGTTATTCCTTAAAATGAGTAAGCTCTACAGATGTAAACAACATCCAGAGGAAATAACACACTTTAAAATAATTTCTTTATGAAAATGAGGGCTGCAGAAGAACAGGGTTTCACAGAGAATTCAATGGAGAAGATCTTCCCTGGGACCATTTCTTTCTTTAATGTTGATTCTACCTGTGTGCTTGTGGGTGAGAGTTCCAGGGGAGTGGAGATTATTTCTGAAGACAGAAACAAGTGATTCCGTAGCAGATGATGAGAGAGTTAAGGGCAGGGAGGAAAAAGAAAGACAATAAAGAAGGAAGCAGGAAACAGCTTCCATCCTCAGCACTGGCTGAGTAGGAAAGGGGAGGTGACCAAAATGGCAGTCACATTTCTCTTGTCCCCTCTCACCCACGGTTTAATGACGCATGGGGTCAGAAAACTCGGAGCGGGCAGGAGAGTGCTATCTCTAGTGTTCACATACTAAGGGTTGTCAGTCTTGCCCAGGAATTTTGATGCCCCTGAATGGACAAAGCAGGGTGAGGACGTACTGTGCTCTGGAGAGAATGGGAACCTTCCTGACCTATGGTTATAAGGCTCCTCCTAGGCTAGCACGGACATCAGGTGCACAAAGAAGAGAAGATTCTAAAGTGAACACAACCATAACACTGAAGACATATCTGTCTGTGACTGGACCAGTCTTCAGCCAGTGCAGGACTGCAGCAGAAACCACAGAGAAGCTACAATCCAATCCAACACAGCCTCACCTCCCACCAGTTCCTGTACGAGAAGAAGCCTCTCTAGTTCTTCACTGTAGTTGGCTCCTCCTTCTTCCTTTTGGTTTTTCAAAACAGGTTTTTTTTTTTTTTTTAATCCCTAGCTGGCCTCAGGCTCACAGAGATCCACCTGCCTCTGCCTCCTGAATGGTGAAATTAAAGGTGTGCGCCACTACTACCCAGCTTTCTTTGTCTTCTTAAAACAAACAAACAAAACCTGAAAAACACATCAGTGGATTTTTTTCAGATCAAACTCAGCTTTTTAGATCAAACTCAGGCCGTGGTGTGACAAGGAGTGCTCTTATCCAATGACCTTCTCATGGCTCCTTTGCCTTGATTTACAAAAACTAACTTTTTTCATTCTTTCTTTTCATTTTTTAAAAATTACTATCTTTTGGTAGTCATTTCATTTTGAAAATCTCTTTATGTTTCTCATTTTTATTCTCATTTACCTGATTTTGTTTACACATCTTACAATGTATTTGACAGTTGGACTTGTCTGCTCTTCCCGACTTGGGTAGCCAGGTTTCATTTTGTTTCCTTGCCTACTCTCTTATTAACTTTTAGTTATTACTTTTACCTTTCTGAATTCTCACTTCACAGTTTGCACAATTTCTGCCACTTTCTCTTCTAGGATTCTTGGTAGTAGTTGTCCCTAACTATGTGTTATCTTCTACTTTTGAGTTTCTTTGGGTGTTTTTTCTGTTGCCATTATCTGCTTTCTCCTGTGAGCAGGAATGGGGACTGAGTCTCAAGAAAAGACTGCTCACTAAAGAGACTCGCACTGGACCAGAAGCTTGTCACTACAGTAAAGGCAAACTCCAAACCTTCCCAATGCTTTCAGAAAGCAAAAAAAATGGGACCACCCCCCCTCAAAAGAAATAAAACCAAACAAAATCCTCTAGGCCATGACAAATAAAAGGATCAAACTTATGAATCTAGGAGTGTCCTAGTTAGCTCTAACTGTTAACCAGACACGGCCTCGGGTCATCTGGGAAGAGAGTCTCAGTTGAGGCACTGTCAGAGCAGCCCGGCTTCTGGGTATGGCTGTGGGAGGTTTTCTCCATTGTTAATTGATGTCACAGGGTCTGACCCACCCAGGCAGATGGTCCTGGCTGCATAAAGAAGTTAGCTAAGCATGAATCTGACAGCAAGCCAGCAGCCAGGGGTTCTCCATGGTTTCTGCTTCAAGTTCTTGCCCTGAATTCCTTCAATGATGTACCATGACCTGTAGGCTGAAATAAATCGTTTCCTCCCCTAAGCTGCTTTGGTCAGAGTGTCTTATGACAGAAATAGAATAAAACAACAAAGAGATAGCCAAGATACAGAATAAAGGCACAGAAAACTATTCAGTGAAATACAGAAAAATTCCTAACTTGGGGTATAATGGGGTCAGGTATCTGGATATCCAAATAGACTTAAGAAACATTGATGACTATAATCTTAGGACTTGACTGGGTGTGAGGCAGGAGGATTACAAGTTTGAGGCTAGCATTGGCTACATTGTAAGATCCCATCACAAACAAATGCTATCAAATGCAAGCTAAATAAATTATAAATTGAAAAGACAACCTAGTGTGGGAGAGAGACTTCAATGGAAATGGCCCAGAATTTACCCAGGTTCCAACAAGCAGATGGAAATTGCTCTGCCACATTTATTACAGACCAGGAAAATTCCAGCCAAATCATACTGAGATACCATCATGCTCTCGCCCGAATGGTTAGAATGAAAAAGATAAAACAGCAAATACTAACAAAGAAATGGAACCATTGGAGGGCCATATACTGCTGAAACTGGAGACTGGTACAATTCTTTGCAAATTTGGGACTGAAAGACGAAAACATTCAAAACCCTAATGGTTACAAGACCCTATGTGTTTGTCAAGTTCACAGAGTGACATTACAAAGAATGAATTTTATTTATTGAAAAAAATTAATCAGGATATAAAAGGAAACCAAGATAGAATACTGTTTGTAGCTAATGAAAGGACTTGTATTACAAGTGAATATTGTAGCCATAGGAATGTGGAAGAATAGAGAAGCAGCCTAAGTGACTCCAGATGACAGACACACTTATGTGCAACTGGCTCTCTCAAGGGTAAACAATCCACACGACTTCATGGTGGGTCAAGTAAGCAATGCATGTCAGACTCCAAGGCAAGAGGGAAAAGGTATGACTAAGAAATGAGCCTTGCACACACGGATAGCTTATTGTAACGGCAGGTCCCATGTTTTCTTGACTAGGGTAGAAGGGGCCAGGCCCAGTCAGCCTGTTCCCAGGGCGATTGGAACTGGGGCTACTAGGGAATGTCAGTTACCCTCTTGTTAGATGAGTGCTGCAATCCAAACCTTACAGCACCTGTCTGTAACTGCTCAACTGTATTTCTAACCCCTAAAATCTGCATTTTAAAAAAATTGTGTGCTGGGGCTGGAGAGACGGCTCAGCGGTTAAGAGCACTGTCTGCTCTTCCAGAGGACCCAGGTTCGATTCCCAGCACCCACATGGCAGCTAACAACTGTCTGTAGTTCCAGTTCCAGGCAAACACCAAGGCAAATAAATAAAGTTTAAAAAAAAAAATTGTGTGCTTTCTGAGTTTTATGCTTACTAGGATTGCAAATTACACAAACTCTTCATTACAGAGTGATGGACAGCACTTAGTGTTTTTGTAGAACATGGAAACTAAGAGGTGAAGTAACAAGTTTATTTAAGGAATCAGAAGGATGACAGGTAACATTAACACCTCCATTTACCTGTAATGAAATAACATAGGACACTGTTAGGTGGATCTCAAAGGTAGAAATAATTTAATCTGTAGTTGTCCATAGAGGTTAATGAGTTTTAGATTTTTTTCCTTATCTTCATATGTTTTTACAATTATTTTATGTGTTTGGGTGTTTTGCTTACATGTTTGTCTGGGCACCATATGTGTGCCTGGTACTCAAGAGGCCAGTAAAGGGCATCAGATCTCCTAAAACTAGAGTTAGAGATGGCTGTGAGCTCCCATGTGGGTGCTGGGAATTGAACATGGATCTTCTTATAGAGTGAGTAACTTATGTTATTAAGGGCAGAGCCATTTCTACAAGCCCCCTGATATGTTTACATTTTATTTTTATCATGTGCCTGTGTGAATGTATGCAATATGCCACTGGATACTTCTAGAGGCCAGAAGAGGACTGGAGTCCTTGGAGCTGGGGTTACAGGTGACTATCCACTGTGGATGCTAGAAACTGAACTAGGATCCTCTGGAAGAGCAGCACATACTCTTTAAACACTGAGCCATTTTTCCAATCCCTAGTTCTTGATATTTTTGATTGAGTAAAGAAAAAGAGACATGTATCAAGGCCTGACTTACTGAAGGTGTTTGGCTATTCTGTTTCCATTATTCTACAGAATCAAAGAACCTGGCCATTTAGTCATTTCCTTAACTGAATGATTTTCAAAGTGAGATATGAGAACAGACAGAATAGATATATCACCTAAGGGGAAATTTTTCTAGAAATAAAGCTTTCCTCCAGATCCTTCTGGCATCTTTGCACACCTCCCCAGGGATGCCTATCCTAACGTTGCTTGCAGTGGGATTGTCAGAGTGGGAAAGGCATTTTCAAAAGGGAGCTCTACATTTACTCAGACTTCAGTAGAGGATTTGCTTACAACAACATGAGCCTTTCAGTTACAAGTCTCTATGAAATAAAAGTGGTTACAAAGATTATATCTCAAGGAGATAGGTCTCTAGAATAAAATTAGAAGGGAATTGATTTTGTTAACATTATTGCTAAACGTCTTAAACTTAACAGTGTGATCATTTGAAAATACTCTGCAGTGTGAGGTTTAAGGCACAATGAGTTCTAATTAGTGTTTTAATAACTGTGTTAGCACTGTCTTGTACCATTTTGGAATGTCACTTATGGAAAATTAAGGGACACTTTCCCTCCCTATCTTCCATTAGTATTTTAATGCTAGGAGGTGGGAAAAGGCTGATCCATATTCAAAAGGAAAGGAGGGAAAACAATAACAAATTGGCATCTCTTCTGTGAATTGCCCCACAGGCCAACCATTTTTATGTTCTTAATCATTATTAAATGACTTAACATGACACCCAGAGCCTGGCGAATGATTGCATCCTGACATGAGAACGAATTACAAATGAAATGAAAGATCAAGCTGTATTAGAGGACTGCCTCTGGGAAATGAAAATCTTTAATTCTCTTTTATTATTGACATTTATTTGGCTGCCATGAATAACAACACAGCAAAGAGATTCAGCTCCGCTTATGCACTGAATAGCTTATCCCAGGGCTCAAAACTGCATTAACATTTATCATGTTTGCTTTTGTAGCTGACACCACTGAACAGATTCTCTATCCATCTTGAATTTATCATGCATCGCAATATACTGCACCCTCTAAGTTCATTTTCATATGGTAGGAAGAGCAAGATTAGCTAGTGTCTTGCCTCCAATAAATTCTTCATTATAAGCATTCTTAAGAGTGGTTTAATAGATCTAATAAAGAGTAAAGTAAGTTCAGTAAAAAAAATTCAGTCACAAGATAGGGAGGCTAAATTTCAGTCTGGAGAAAATTATGCAAATTGACAGTGAGGAAGACACTTGTATGATACATGTTTCTGGATATAGAAAGACTTAAGAAGAATGTCTCCACAAAGAGTAACCAAAAAACTTCTAGTGAATCTAGAGGTAATATGACATTTCGTATAAGAAGCCTGCATGGTTTAAGGCAGGAATGGTTCACACACTGTAACAAGATAGTCATCTTGTCAGTGTCACACAGAGATATTCTTTCATGGGTTATTTCTTTTTTCTCATGAAATTAACAGCATGCCTTTTCCTGCAATGAAGAACTGGTGCCTTTGCTTACATAATCCTTGACTAGGCAGCCACCTTATTTTAAATTCCTCCTAGAAGTCAAGGTTTAGTAGTGATATTTATCTGTTTGGCAAAGCCACTTAACAAGGCTAGAATATGTTTGAAAAAACAAACAATTTTTAGTTTTTCAATAGTTTTCAGTATTGAAAATTTCAAATATATACATGACTGGGTATAACGGCACCACAATTCTCCCTGATTCAAATGCTCAACTTCAGCAGCCAACAATCACCCCCTGACCAGTCTTAGTTCATGGATTGCATTTAACTCTTCCATCCGTTGATTTCTTTGGAAGCAAATCTTTTGTCTTTTGACAAGTCTATAACGAAAAGGTTAAGGAAATGACTTCTCCTTTGTCTCTCTTTTCCCAAACTGGCCCATAACTTCACCAGTGACCTTTTCAGGTTTTATATGTTTACTTTGTTAGAAAGTTACTTCAAGGGCTGGAGAGATGGCTCAGCAGTTAAGAGCATTGGCTGCTCTTCCAGAGGACCCGGGATCAATTCCCAGCAACCACATGGCAGCTAACAGCTGTCTGTAACTCCAAGATCTGACACTCTCACAGAGACATACATGAAGGTAAAAGATCAACATACATAAAAGTAAATAATTTTTTTTGAAGTTGCTTCAGTGATGTGGCGGTACACACTTGCAATCTCAGCACTTAGAAGGCTGAGGCAAGAGAATTGCTGCAAGTCTGAACTCAGCCTGGGTACAGAGATAACAAGGAGAGACTGGCCTAAAGAATGAGAACCTGTATTAAAAATTAATGAAAAAAAATTACTTCGTTTCTGGTAGAATGCCGTTCTTCAAGCTTTGTTGATCTTTTATAAGTCAATATTATCCACAAATGAGAAGTATAATTATACTTCATATTTAGACAATATTCAACATTTTATGTATATTAATTTCTATTTTGCAGATCTTTAAAGATTATATTCAGTGTTACATTCAGTGTTCAGCTGAATACTGAAAAAACACATTTGTAACCATTACATTACTGCTTATAAAAATCATTAACTAACTGCTTCGATTTAAGATGAACCATTCAGACAGAATTAAAAGACTTATATTTAGCTTGGCTGGTAACTATAATATATGAAGTAGCCTCATATTGAAAATATGAATTATTTTAACCAATGTTTGTTGATTAGATGAAATTCCTACTTAATGACTATGACTACTATAAAAACAAACATGACATTTTTCTTCTTGAAAGAAAATCTAAGGTTATTATCAGCAACCTGGCTCTTTGGGAAAGGTGAGGCAGGAGGATTAAAATTCAAGGTCAGTTTGAGATACGCAAAGAACTGAAGGCCTGTATAGGGTATTTTGTGAGACATTCTCTTAAGACAAAAGGTTATATAAAATGAAATAGCTGGGGATATAACTCAAAGGTGGAGCACTTGCTTAGCATGCATAAGGCCCTAGATAAGATTCTCAGCATTGAGCCATATATAAGTCAGAGGTGGAGGCTGGCATGGTGTACACTGTGAGTTTCAGGGCAGCCAGGAATATATACAGAGACTGTTTCAAAATAAAAATAAATTCCTAGCACTGCAAAAACAAAACAAATTGACAACTACAAGGAAAAAAAAACCAGAAGAAACATTTCTGGGTATTACTTGCTTGAAATTGAATAAATGTATTTTATTCTGATGTAAGTGTTTATATGTAAGATGTATTGTTTTTGAAAAGAAAGACATTTCTGGACTAAGAAAGTTTCCCCAAACTTCAAAAGTAAACAAGTCACATCAAGTGACTTTTCATAAATTATAATCTTGAAAGAAAAATCATGTCCACAGGAGTTGAGAGGAGGAATATCAAAGTCAAATCTACAAATCAATGTACAAAGCACATGAGAGGAAGAATATAGGATGTTGCCATGATCAATCTCTTTAACACTGGGGTTATCAGAGAGCTCCCACAGTACCTGTAGCCACTATGGTGTCATCCCTTCCTTGCGTGAAGATCACGGTCCTCGGCCTCTTTGAGTTCACCTTTGCAAGAGCCTGGGCTTTCTTGGCTATTTCTTTGATGTCTTTAGTCTATTAATAAGAGGGAAAAATTCATAATCAGTAGAGTAAGGGAAAATTTTATTAACATGTTAACACTTTTGCTTCAGTTGGAACCTGAAATCTACTAGGGGACATTTGGAAAGAAAGTTTTAACCATACAGAGAACAGCACATGAGCTCCTAGAGAGCCTGTTGTGAGTCTGTCTGCCCAAACTTCACATTTATGATAGACCTTATTTCATCCTTCAAGACTTGCTATGTATTTTATCTCAAAGCAAGCCTCATGTGCTTTACAATTTAATCTATAAATGTGTAAATATGTCTGAAAGATAATGACTTACATACCACATACATAATCATGATATAGTTTAAAACATTTTGTCTGACTTATAAAAGGACCCAGATTCAGGTCCCAGTACAAAGCCAACCCCAAACTTCTTAAATTTCCTGGTTCTTAGCACAGTGCTTATGAGTATAAATGATGCCAATTGGCAGAATGACTGGAAAATTCTTATCACCAGCAAATAAATATCAAGTCAAAATTCAAATTAAAGAGTTTTAAAGAATCATTCATCATTTTTTTAGGCAGAGTCTCTCTGTGTAGCCCAGGCTGGCCTGAGCTTGTGATTCTCCTATATATACCCCACAGGCTGGAATTACAGGTGTGAGCCATTATGCCCAAATGAAGGGAGTTTTTCTTTTCTAATTTTTTTGTTTGTTATTTTAGATGTTTACAGAGCATGATTATGCTGGCTTGGGAAATAATAAAACTAGATATTGCCAATTTTTCAAAGATCTAATTGAGAAAAAGAAATGCTAATGTTACTTGACTCTGAAGGCTTAATTTTCCATAGGAAAGGACATTTGAAAAGCATAACAGAATTAAAGTAGAAAAACAATTAGCTTTACATTCTTGTTCATAACTCACTGTCAGAAATCTGCACTTCATTATCCTAATATTACCTTTTTGTGTTATCTTTGCTAAATGCTCTACTATCACACATACACATTTGTTTACATACATATGTATTTATACTCTTTACTGAATAGGATCAATATATGAGGGAAAAGATTCATTTTTTTTTCTTCCTAGATTGGGTGACATTGCAAAATATTATGCATTCTAAGGCCATCCATTTTTTTCTGAAAATTTAAAGATTTTATTTTTATTAAAAGCTGAGAAATACTTTAAATATAAATCAGATTTTCATTATCCATCAATCTTGGGATGGACATAAAGCCTGCTTCCATTTCCTTGCAAATCAAGCAGCAATAAATATGAAGGTGCAAGTATCTCTACAGTAAGGTATGGAGCTCTGAGTATATCCCAGGACTAGAATAGCTGGGTCATATGGTAGTTCTATTTTTAATTTTTTTGAGAAACCTCCAAATTGCTAAGTAGCATGTGTGTACTAATTAACACCCCCACCACTGTGAATGAGGGAGGGCTCTTTCTTTACATCCTTGCCAACATTTTTTTTTTTTTTAATCAAATTTCTTGATGACAGCCATTTTGGAATGTGGTGGACTAGGGGTGTTGAACACAGTTAAAGATAAGTATTAGCCATTTGTGATTTTTGTTGTTGTTGTTGAAAACTAAGTATTTTCATCTACAAATTACAGTTTTCTCAGGTCTTTGATCTAATTTGAATTGATGTTTGCCAATGAGAAAGATATGAACTTCATTTCATTCTTCTGTATGTGAGTATCCATTGTTCCCAGTATTCTTTGTTGAACAGGCCATTTGTTTATCATTTATTTATTTATTTTTGGTAGTGGCTAAGTGCATAAAATCCCTAAGAAGCTCCAGAGCTTCAGAATCGATCCACTAACTGAGACAGAGGGAGTTTGGGGCTGGACAAGTGTTTGCTTGAATGGCTACATTAATCTAGCTTCATTTAAGTTCATCACAATAAAGTAATTCTGGTATAAATAAGAAAGAAAAGGCAGTTAAGCTGGAGAGGTAGTGTATGCCTGTGATCTTCCTACAGAGAAGGCAGCAGTGGGAGAATTGGTGTGGTCAAAGCTACACAGTGAGTTCCAGGCCAGCTAGAACACAACAAAACAAACAAAAAAACCAAACAACAACAACAACAACAACAACTGAGAAAGAAAAAAGAAAGAAGAAATATTACAAGCTAGCTGTCAGTGGTGGCTCACGCCTTTTATGGGGAAGCAGATACAGCCTCCGAGTCAGAGGTCAGGCTGTAGACAGAGTGTGTTCCAGAACAGCTGGGGCTACACAGAGAAATCCTGTCACAAACAAACAAGCCCAAGCTACTTCTCTTTTCCCACTTTCCCTTCTCTCGAGACACGTAGCCCTTGATGTCCTGTAATTTACCATGTAGACCAACCAGGCTGGCCTCCAACTCACAGAGACCCATCTCTCTCTGCCTCAGGAGTGCTGGGATTAAAGGTGTGCGCCACCACTGCCTGGCTCTGCTGCTGTTTTTCACAGACCTGAAATTTACACAGACTTGAAACTTTATACTTGAAACATTTAAACTTGAAATACAAACTTAGAGATCCAGGTGTAGAGACCCACACTTGTAATACTAGCACCCTGGAAATTGAGGCAGGATGGCAAGTTCAAAGCCAGCTTGAACTACCAGAGAGACAGAAAGGAAAGAGGAAGAAAGAAGGAAAGAAGAAAGGGGAAATAAGAAAGATGAGAAACTAAAGTCATGTTTTCAATTAATTATCATTATTATCAATTAATTAAGTATGCATTTTTGATACAGGGCCTCAAACTCTGTATAACCAAAGTGGGTTCTGAATTCCCATTCTTCTGCCTTCACCTCTCAGATAAGTGCTTGGATTGCAGGCCTTGACTACTCGGCCCAGTTTATGTGGTGCTGGGACCAAACCGCTGGCCTCACTCATTCTAAGCCAACACTATACTGACTGAACTACAGCCCCTGTTCAGCTTCTCAGCTGTCTTAGAGAAAACCCAGGATTTCATTTGATGCACTTCTAATGCTGGCCATGGACTGGACATTTTAGGCAGTTTGCTTTATCATTGCGTAAATTTTCACACATTCAAGAAGAGAAATAAGCCAAAGAATGTAGGGAGCTGCGTTGTACCACGCCCTAAAGGTGGCGCTGGTTTCCGCCTTCCACCTTTTCTGAAGGTGAGTGCTCTCGGGAGTAAGCAACTCCTTATTGGCTGTAGGAGAGGATGGTGGCTTGCTTCCGGCGCCTGGGGACCTATGGGCAATGTCTACGTGGCTTACCAGGATTGGAAGCCCAGAGGGTATTTAGCCACGAGCAGACTTCCCCCCCGGGGTCGTTCGTCATATGTCTGAGAGTGAGAGTGAGTGAGTGAGTGAGTGACTATAAGATAATTAAAGGCCCGAATAAACTGCAAAGGGAAGGATCCGGTGTTGCGTGTTCCTTGCTGGCGAGGTGGCGCGCGACAAAAGAAGAAATGTTTAATTTCTTCTAAATAAAGGATGTATAGGAAGGAAAAAAATTACATAAAAAAAGAGGGAGAGTTAGGTAAGCAAAGCAGGAGTCATAATAGCTTTTAACAGTTACAGAAACATAAAAACACTGCTATTTAAGAAAGTCTGACAGCCAGGCATGGTGGCATATGCCTGCGATCTTAGCACTTGGGAACTAACGGCAGGAGGATGAGTTTGAAACCAACTTATACTAGCTTATGTTGCTTATTTAAAAGAGAACACGCCTGATCTCTCTCTGAAAAGAAAATAAATACTGACAGGTGCACTGGGAAAACCATGATGTACAACAGAGACACCACTGGCTCAGTCATGGCCAATGGGCATGTGGTGGTAACCAGTGACTGCCTGCTACATCTATACTTTCCCATCTATTGACCCCTGTACTATAATAAAGTTTTTATTCCCATTCTCGGACACAAAAAAGAAAAAAAAATTCCTTAAATTTTTGTAGACTATTAAAAATAATTAATAACAGCTGAAAAAGACACAAAATGCCATATAATAGCAATGTTTTGATTCTGTTAAATTATGTATTTAATTAGAATGACTCATGTATGCTAAGCCAATCTCCTTAGTACAAATATATTTTACTATTAAAAGATTTTTATGTTTACATATAGTTCATATTTAATAAAAGGCAATGGTTCACTCTGGTATATTGCAAGCGGAGTCTTATGCACTAGATGTGTTATTTTTTAATTAATTTAACAATATTTATTTTATTTGTGTGCATGTGGGAATCAGAAGACATCTTGAAGGAGTCAGGTCTTTCCTACCGCGAAGGCTCTAGGCACCAGGCTCAGACTGGTAGGTTTGCCAGTGTGCCCACTGAGTCAACTTGCCTCTTTTCTTTCTTTTTTCTTTCTTTCTTTTTTTTTTTTTTTTCCATTTATTGAGTTGAGTCTCTTGCTACACTGCCCAAACTGGTCTTAAACTCTTAGATTTGAGTTACTATCTTATCTCAGATCTAGAGCAGCTGAGACTCCAGATACATGCCACTGGACACAAGCAAATTTTTTTAAAAGCAAATGGAGTTTTCAAAATGGTGTAAATAATAATTTTTTAAAGTCCAATTATTTTTATTTTATGTGGACTGGTGTTTTGTCTGCATGTGTGTCTGTGTGAGGGGGTCAGATCTTGCCGTTACAGACAGTTGTGAGCTGCCATGCAGATGCTGGGAACTGAACCTGACTCTTCTGAAGGAGCAGTCAGTGCTCTTAAACACCAAGTCATCTCTCCAGCCCTGGGAAGAATAAATTAATGGTAATATTCCATGATTTTTTTATTTGTTAATCAACTCTTTGGGAAAACATAGTTTACTATCAGAGTTTGGTAATTTAAAAAAAAGAGACACGTCTCAAATTTAATCTCATAAAAATGGAAATTCAAGATTGAAATAAACTTTTCAAATACAAACCAGAAACTTGTCTAGATTTATACAACCTTTATTCTCATTGTATCTACTGCACAGTTTACACCAAATCTTTTTATTGCTCACTCTAGGATCACTGTAAATATGTACCTAATCCAAGTTATCTCACTGTGTATTCAGGAGCAACTGCTTTCTTGCAAGAAATGCTTTTCATGTAGTGTAAATCCTTTCTCAAAATCTCAATTTTTGTCTTCACAGCACTATAGATTCTAAGTCCACAGTATTCCCCTCCTCATCTCCTTAGGTCCTTCTCCCTCAAAGGTGAGTTTATGTATCTTAACAGAAAGGTGCAATCACAAAGAGCTTTAGAATATAGCAAATCTAGATTTATTGATAACCTTGAACAGGTTTATAAACATCTCCAATGCTCCATTTACTGACAAAATCAAGAAAATACTGCACTAAAAGATATTGGGGTTGAGGGTGTAACTCAGTGGTAGAGTACACCAAATCAGTAATTTTATAGTAGAGAAAATTGATAAGTATCACCTTAACTAATAATCAATTGATGCTAACATTCCTGCACAAAAGAGGGTATCTCTATATCCCAGACTCCTCTACAGTATTTACCCACTGCAATAGAAAGAAGTAAGCTATAGAAGATGAACCAATCAATACCACCTTAGCCCAGTGACCATGGCTAACAACACTAGCAATAAGACTTTGTGACATCATTTAACCCCTTAATATGATGCTCTCAGAAGGGCACATCACTTCTGTGGTTTTCCTGTTAAAAATATACGTCAACCCACTCACAAGAAAACACTAGACACATTCAACTAGAGAGAGGGAAATTCTAAAGAATGAGTGATCAGGACTTCTCAAGTATCGAGGTCATGGACAATGAGGAAAGACTGAAAAACTGTCACAGGCTGGAAGCTGCTAACAACCCATGACACAGATGTATGTTAGATTCTGGAACATAAAAAGGAAAAACAAGCTGGGGAGATAGTTCAGCAGCTAAGGTTGCTCCTCATCAAGTCTAATGAGCTCAATCTTCAGAACCCAAGAGAAAGAAAGAATTTCCAGAGCTGTTCTCTGATTTCTCTATGCACATGTGAATACCCTACAAAAACAAAGACAAACAAGAGGAACCACTAGCAAGATCAGAACATATCCTGTTTGTTTGTTTATTTATTTATTATACTAGGCATATGTTAATTTTCTGATTTGGGCCATTAAACTTTGATTATTTAAGATGTTAACAGCAGGGCTGGAGAAATGGCTCAGCAGTTAAGAATACTGTCTATTCTTCCAGAAGACTCAGGTTCAATTCCCAGCAACCACATGGCAACTCACAACTGTCTGTAACTCCAGTTCCAGGGTACCAACACCCTCACACAGACATACATGCAGGCAAAACACCAATGAACATAATTTTTTTTTTTTTAAAAAAGAATGTTAACAGTAGGGGAAGGTAGGTAAAATGTTATGTGTTGATTCTGTTCTGTTTTTGCAGTTTTCTAAAATTAAGTTATTTTACCACAAAAAGGTGAAGATAGACATGATGGTATATGTCTTAATTCTAGCATTAGAGAAAAACAAAGGAGAAGGGCCCTGAGTTTGAGGACAGCCAGGGCTACACAGCAAAATCTTATCTTAAAAAAAAAAAAAAAAAGAGTTAAAAATAGATCCTGTCCCATGAACACTCCTATAATCTCAGGATACAGGAAGGAGGACTTTCCATGAATTCTAGGACATTTGGGATCCATAATGAATTTAAGGGCAGCCTGTTCTACCAGAAATGTGGATCTGTCTCAGAAAACATGAAAGGTGGGGCTGGAGAGTTGGCCCTGGACTCTTGCAGAGGACTCAGGTTTGATTTTCAACAGCAGCAGGGTGCTGCTCATAACTGTCTGTACCGCCAGTTCTAGGGGATCCAAAGCCCTCTTGGCCTCTGCAGGCAGTAAGAACAAACGTGGTGCAGAAAGATACACACAGGCAAAGTACCATACACTTAAAATAAAAAATAAACAAAAAACAAAGACAGAAAAGTTATGGAGGTGAAAGCAGATAAGGTGACCTGAAAAACCTTAATGTATTTATGGTATGCTAATGCAATACTAATTTCATTTCTCATTTTAATTTTGCCTAAAAGTTTCAATTCCATCAGATGTTCCAATAATCCCTAGAAAGGCCTCAATATTGAGTACTAAAAACTTAAGTCTAGCATCTAATGTGGAGGAAACAGATAACGAGGGGTGGGGGCAGGAGACCACAGTTCTCAGAGTTGAGCTATGAGGCATCACAGGGCTCTCAAATGGTCCTAATTTTAATTTTTCTATTCAGTGAATACCAAAATTTCCTCTATCTTACTGGCCATGCATATATCTCTAAAATATTCCCTGGGCCTTTCTTACCCTAGGCAGTGGGTGTATTAATACATCTCATCTTACAGATGAAGAAACTGACTCACAGACATTAGATATGGTGAGTAAGGTTATTAACAACAGTAGTGCATCCATCCTGTCCCCAAATCTGCCTCTAGGACTCATGGTGATAACAACCACTACTTCTGGGCTACCCATAGAGACATTGCTTCTGTGAACACTGTGATGTGCCTTGCTATTATTACAAAACTATAGACTGTCCTTCTTCACTTGTTTTTCTGCACATTCACAAGCTAATCTTGATCTTTATTTAAATGTGCTTTTTCTTAGTTGTACTTTACATTGTAAATCCTGATTCTTCAAGACCATTCTGAAGTTCAACTTTTCTTCCAATATGCTAGAACTTGACAGAGAAAGAAAGAATATGAAACTTGGAGAGTTACGCTCTGGTTATATTGGCAGTATGAGTGAGCTATATGATCCAGAATGGTCATATGGCCTGGGTTCCATCTGTTGAACTGAGTATCTAACTCTCATGTTTTCTGTAATTATTAAATCTATCAGTGAAATATGGGAAAAGACTTTTACAAACTGGAGCATTTCATAATATGTAAAATTTTTTTTTTTAAATCATTACTGGTTAGTGTAGTATTGCCTTCTAAACTTAATACTTGATTTTCTTGGGCCAGCAAATGATTTGGTGGGTAAAGATGCTTGCTGCCAAGTCTGATAAACCTGGGTTTGATCGCTCGGGCCGAAATGGTGGAAGGAGAGAACAGATTTGCACAGCTGTCCCCCAAACTTCATACCTGCACTGCAGCACATGCCACCCAATAATGAGCAAACAATTCTCTCTTTCCATTCCACACTCATCGAGCACGTGATACAAGTGTTCCAACACCTTGTCCTAGTCTGTCTCAGCTGAGGCGTTCTCACACACTGCTCACCTAACTACCGTTTTCTAGTTTGTCTTCTAAACAGCATCTCATAAGACTATGATGCTTATTTGCTAGTGAGGCCTCTCAGGATACCCTCCTTACTCAGCCTAACCCAAAGACAATGGCTGGTGGAGTGTGCAGTACACCATGCTCCTTCTGTTGGGAGGCCTTTGTCCTCTTGTTTCCTCAGTTTGAAATGTGTTTCCTTGTTTGATTGCACCCCATTATGTCAGATAGCTCTATTTGTCAGATTTTAACTTTCTTTTCCTTCCTTAAGACATATAGTATTATTGGGAAGGACACATGCCTGCTACAGCTCATGTATGGGGGGGGGGGACATGACGACGATGACGACTCAGAGGACTTGTTCCTAGGTTCTGAGGAATCAAACTTTGGCCTCTCTCTGGTCATTTCTTTTTCTTCTCCCTCTTGCTGGCATCAAGCACATTGAAAGTGCTCAGTAAATACTTATAATGAAACACTGAATAAACAGCATTGAAAACTACGTGATCTGGGGCTCAGAGATTAAGAGCACTGACTGTTCTTCCAGAGGACCTGAGTTCAATTCCCAGCATCCACTGGCAGCTAACAACTGTCTAAAATTCCAAGATCTGACACCCTTACACAGTTATACATGCAGGCAAAACACCAAGTTCACATAAAATAATAAATATATATATATATTTCAAAAAACCTACGTGATCTGTTTTTCCTAATCTGCTTTTAAAATTGTCCTCTTTGGGGCCCAGACACCTCACAAAGCATGGGCATACATACTCTCCTAGCCAGTAGGACCTGACTTACATTTTATTTTCAGAAACTGTGATGGTTCATTGCAATCCTAAGACTTGCAAGAACACAGGGATCTAAGAATCACCTTGAGAAATGTTTGGGAACCATTACTTCCTGAATATGTGTTATAGATTATCCTCAGTGCTGATTAATGAAACTTTTTGAGATACTGTATATGTTCAATATTTGTACCATCTAATCAAGTAGTCATCATGCACACAGGCTTTGGAGGTCTAGAAATGTGTGTAGAGACTGCATTTTAGTACATTGAGACAGAATTTCAATTTCACTATGTTGTATAGACTAGTTTTAAACCTATAGATGCAAGCAATCTTTTGGCCTCAAATTCATGATAGTACTACCAAATTAAAATTAAATTTTGTTTAATATTTAATAATCTTAATTTGAGCACACAGGTATGGCTATTGGATCACACAATTCTACACTTGGCCGTTCACTGTTATAAGATGATTGAGTCCTCACTGGTTAGAAACAATCTATAATGTTCTGGGTTGCCAGAGGCTGAGAGAAGAAGGAAAGGAATCAGATCACTGTGTTCCCTCAATGGACAAAGCATTATATCTTAGACATCTATAAGAAAAGAAAAATTTTTGCTTGTAGTAATGTTGAATAAATGACTCAATAGGTTTGAATTACTTTCAGAATTTGGCACATGCTCTGTTGCAGAGACAACAGAAATACAGAGAATAACTAAATTTAGGTTTTGGAGAAATTTTCTTCATTTTATTTAATTTACTTCAATTTATGACAGTTTTTAGAAGGCTTCATTAATGAAGCATACTTTTATGTACCTTGTTTTTATTTAGATTCTAAAAATATAAACCTTTAACTAAGTTCTGTTCAAGATAAGAAAGATTTTACAACACACTGCACCCTGAGCTGTTTTCCCAGAATAATAAAAGGCCTCACAGAACTCTTTACCAAGAATTGTCATTTTAAATTCTTAGCAGGTCTGTCATTTAAATCGGGCACTATGCAATTTTCTATCACCTATATAGAAAAAGCCTACCTCGTGCTCTGCCGAGCTCTAGCTTTTATCTCTTTCTCCAGTGCCCTCCTGAGCTGCTGCTTCTCACTAAGAAAAAAAATGCCCAATTCATTTTAAAGATTAAAGATGTTTTTTTAAAAAAAAGATTATCTAGAATTTGCAGAGAAACCCACTAGGGCGTCATAAACAATGCTGCTGAGGGTCTTTCCTGATGAATAAACACAGGTTATTTTTAGAGGTGTTGAGCTGGCCTGTCAGCAGTCAGATCATCGATGGCAACACTCAGTGGTTTTGGGAAAGGCTTGGGAATAATAGCAGAAAATAAGCAGGGCAGAGGTGCTGGTAGTAAGGAAGAATGCTCAGCACCCCTTTCTTTCAATTATTCTACTTCTCCTTTTTTGGGGGGGGCTTGCTCCAAATTTAGAGCCAATATTAAGGTTGGGGTGATAAAATACAGATTTTTGTCTAGTTTGTTACATTAGACTTGAGAATATCAGAATGTTTCCATAGACAGAAAACTGTTAAGATAAAGGGATTTACTCTTGTTTTATTCAAGAGTACTAAACAATACACCTATGCTTTCATATTTTTCCTATAGAACTTAGAAAAGTTTAATGACATTACAAAATTATTGGATTTCTCAGGGAGCATTCCACACATGGACTGAATTTTTATTAACAATGCTGACTTGAGGCTATTCTATTCAAGGCTTCTATATATTCTGCAATGCTTCTAATGATTTTTAGGAATCCATGCAGAGGCATAGCAAGACACCATGTGCTTTATCGGATCTAACACACCACTGCCAGAATCACTGGCAGAGCTGTTTTGGTATGTCAGGAAGTAATAGGGTATGTGATTATGATAATCATCACTTTGCTTATATGCTCTAATCCATTATGGCAGACTTATGACAAAGTGAAACAATTTCTGCATCAGTAAATAGGAACTAATGAAAGGTTAATATAGTGCTGGTTAACAGGAAATAGAGAACATAGTTTGCTGCTAAGATTGAATGTAAACCAGGTATGCACAGAGCAAAGAGCTCAAGGAAAGAATAAAATCTGTGGTAGGCTTACTCAACCAAACAAATCATCACAGAAGCACTACAGAACTGAGACAGTTTGCTATACTCATGTTCGCTAAGTATCTGCAAAACTAATCACAGAACTCAAATACTTTTGTTAAATGATAACACAGCTGACAGGTACAAATTATACTTAAAAACCTCTTATCTATCTATGAAGCATTTTGATTTGTAGTATTTGAGAATATTAGCTTTTAGTATAAAAACTTAGCATAGGTAAAACTTTATTTGTGATCTGAAACAGGGTCTGTCTCACTACGTAGCCCTGGTTGGCTTCAAACTCACAGAGACCTGCTTGCCTCTGCCTCCAGAGTACAATAATAAAGGAGCGCACTTTTCCAGGACAGGCTCCAAAGTTATACAGAAACTCTGCACCCAACCATGCTTGGCACTAAAACTTTAAAAATGACTGAAAGTGGGGGCTGGAGAGATGGCTCAGAGGTTAAGGGCACTGACTGCTCTTCCAGAGGTCCTGAGTTCAATTCCCAGCACCCACATGGCAGCTCACAACTGTCTGTAGTTCCAGTTCCCAGTTCTAGGTAAACATCAAGGCAAATAAATAAAAAAAAATAAATAAAATAAAATAAAGTAAAAAAAAAATTACTGAAAGCATTTATATATATTTCCATAATCAAAGAATTTATTGTGTGTGTACAGGAGTGCTATCTCCCTAGCTCAACATAAAAATTTACATTAATCTAGTGCATGTGTTGACACATGTACTACAGTACTAGTGTGGAGGTCAGTGGTCATAGGGATTGAATCTGCTAAGGCATTTCAGTGGCCCCACATAAAAACTGCAAACCCTCCTGATTATGTCTGGTCTTAGAAGACAGTTGTCAGGTTTGGAAATGAAATAATAAAACAAATTAAGTGAAGCAAGCAACTTTGGAAGTCCCCTTTTATACAACTTACCTCTACAATGACTGAAATATAGTAAAGCAACAAAAGCAAACTTCTAAGAAGTCAACTATTAAGTAATTTCCTTATGCTTTCAAATTATCTTGAGAGAATTCTTAGAGACATGCTTATTTTCTTTCTGGAGGAGGAGGTGGTGTTTCCATCTTACTGCATTCTATGACATAGATACCATGCACGTGTATTATTTTGTTTCTTAATGATGAATCTGCTTTCAGTAATTTAAGTAATAGTTGTATCACAAATTCAACTTTCTTTAAGGAGCTCAATCAATCATCAGTCAGTCAATCAATCGATCAATATCAATCAATGCTCACAGCTTCTGTACGTGGTAGACAATATTGAGTATGCAAATAAGGGCAGGTTTCTTAAATCTCAGCTCCATTTATAAAGTTACATGGGTGAGAGTGCTAAGCCAGCAAAGGGGGGGCTGCCAAACTGGACGCCCAGAGTTCAATCCCCCTCCCGCACAGTGGAAGAACAGAACTGCCTCCAACAAGTTCCTAGACTTCCACACATACGCTGTGCCAGGCATGTGCCTTCCTACTAAATAAATAATATAATTTTTAAAGTTACCATAGTTATATAATATTGCAAGTTGATGTATAAAAAAGAACATCATAGTTTTGGCTCAATATCTGCCATAAAAGACTCATAAACTCAGGTTAATTATCTGTCAATTAACCTGGGTTCATACTAAAGCTAGTGTTTTCTAACAGTCAATTAGAAGATAGATATTACACAGACAAAAACATGGCCTTGACTGTATTTTAATTTTGCCAACAACAACCACATGGAGTTTTGAATCTTGACAAGATCATCCTTCAATTAGGAAAATAAAATCAAGACCAGAAAATTAAGGCCAATTATCAATATTTTTTTTTCAGAAAATTAAAGCATATTTTCTGTTATTTCTGATGAGAGAGAGACAAGTTTCAAACAGGAAGTTCATAAGCAGGATTTAAATTAATCAGTCCCTAACAACTGCTAAGTACAACCTTTGGAAATTAATTTGCATAATGATTATCTACATGTGATAGGGTTGAACTTATTTAAGTGACATTATAGCTCACTATTCTGTCTTGCTCCACCGCTGCTTCAGCACTGAATTCTTATGAAATGTAATGCAGCTAATGAGGTAGCTTTTTAACTGAACAAACTGACAGGCCCCATATCTGCAGAGGCAGCTTGAAACTGTGCCCAACCTCTTGGCTTCCCAAGAGGCTTTTCAAAATTCAATAAATAACATCTGTAGGCGATGTTGGGTGCAGACCTAGCAGAGTGCGTCATAACACTGTGCTGGCAGAACAAAGAAACCATGACGACTGCCAAGTTTCCATGGCAACCGCAGCGAGGCTCTGAGAGTATAATAGCACATCAATCACTGTCCAAAAGAACTTCATTATCAGCTAGAAAAAACCTTTAGGATCTGTTTAGTGTGCAATTGTGGGTTAACTCACCTCAAAGCCTTGCTCTCTAGCAAAAGTGGCAGCTTCCTGTAAAAAGAAAAAAAAAGAACAGTTAATTATAAAGTACTAGATAATGAAGAAATAATTCATTTTGAAACTCATTCAGTCTTCTTTTTACACAATTATCTCAATATACTCACATAGATTAATTTTTATTTTTACTCTAAAAATATTTCCTTTTTGTCTTGGCATGGAAAACAATGGGCTACATAATGTCAACACACTTCACAAGTTGGAATATAGAAGATGCAGTGTATGTTTTTATAGTAGCTGCCACAGTAAGTTCAGGTGTTCTGACCTCAGCAAAGAAAGACAATCACTTGAAACCCAAGGATCATGCTGGTGGTTATATTTCTAATTAAAACAGAACCTCTCAGAAAGCTCTTCTGGAGACAAGAATGCCTGATCCTAGAGGTACAAGTACTGAAACAAAAATAATTATTTTGCAATCCCATGAGGAAATTTATAGAGACAGGGATCACAAGTGGTTGTTAAAGTCATCAGGTGGATGGGTGACATGGGACTGGTTCTTCACATGGAATCAAAGCAGCACAGATTACATGCTGGTCCCAGGGAGCAAAGTGTAACTTATAATAGCAGGGATCAAGTTGTCATCCTCTTAACCCGTGTTCAATGCTTCCGCTAACATTACTTGTAGTGGATCAGCAAACATTCTGTGCCTTCTGTTACAATGCAGAATGGAGTTCATGGTGCCTCCAGGAAGGATTCTGCCCCAAAGGTCTTAGTGTCAGTCAATCAAAATTCTAGTCCAATAATTTGTATCAGAAAAAGGGAGGAAACAGGGCTGGAGAGATGACTCAGTGGTTAAGAGCACTGACTGTTCTTCCGGAGGACCAGGGTTCAACTCCCAACAACCACATGGCAGCTCACAACTGTCTGTAGTTCCAGGAAAACAACAAGGCAAATAAATAAAAAAATAAATAAGTTATAAAAAAAGAAAAAAAATTAAAGGAGACAGTGATAAGGACAATGAACAAATCTGTAAGATGGGGATATATATAGATTAACTAATTTGGTCTCTTTAACTAAAGTTAACCTCAAAGATAAACTGGGGAGGGGAAATGAACAGAAAAACAATGCATGGACCTTAACTGGATCTTATTTTAAACAAACCAGCTGTGATAGACACTTGAACAAATGTAATTTAATAATTAGAAAATATGAAGAATTACTAGATTGATATTAGAAATGATCAGTGTGATAAGGAAAATGTTTTTAACTTTTAGTGCTATATTCTGAAATAGTCAAGGATAAAAATAAAATGTCACAAAATTTGTAATTTGGAATATTTGTTTTTGGAAAAAAAAAAACAAAGGGAATCAAACTTGACAAAGTAGTGACAGCTGTGTAATCTAGATGTGTATGATATATGGGCTCAATACTTCTCTATGTAGCCCCCAGTTCCCGTTTTAAGACAAGGTCTTGCTACATAGCACTGGCTGGCCAGGAACTGTTTGTTATGCAGGCAAGATTGGCTACAAACTCATACATCTCTAGCTGCTTCTGCCTCCCAAGTGCTGGGATTAAAGGTTCGAGGCATCACACTTGGCTTTTGTCTAAGAGGAAGAGGCTACAAAAGTTAAGACTTAAAATGTTTAAACATTGTAATACACAAAATTCTTCTAGCTTTTAAATATTTTATGAGCACAATTTAATGAACATACATGATATACTCTAATGCTTTTCTAACAGGCTACTGAAAGACAAAACAGAGCAAACCCCTGAAAACCAAAGCCTACCCACATCAGTGTAACCAAATCCTCACACCTTTACTGTTTAGTTTGTGCATACATTTTATTTTAGGAATGATAAGAAAATGGAGGCGATGTTACTTTTCATTTCTACTTCTCCCTTGAAAGTGAAAAAAATTGCAGACAACTGTCAAGAGTCTCTACATCTTAACTTACATTCCTCCAAAATTATCTTTGCCAAGAGATATTAATAGAAGAATGGGATTTGAGCCCAAGTAGTGAGCTGATCCAACTCAAGTAGAAGGGCGTCTGTACCAAACCATGTAAGGCAGAAAGTACAGCCAGTGCCTTTAAAATAAATGCGAATAGCTCCTCCATGTTGAGGAAATACTAATGAAGAAATACATGCATGTACTTATGATCCACTAGACTAAAAACAGAGATTTAGAGAGCCTATAATTTCGAGGGCATGAAAAGGTCAGAATGCATGATTATGGATGAACAGTTAACAGAAACACTGAAGTTGAGCATACACCTCCTTAGTTCATTCTCTAGAGAAAGATCAGGATGACCAGTGAGCCACAGCTGACATTGACAATGACGACATGTACGCACACAAACCCTTGACTGCTGTCTTTTCACATTGTGAACAATAGAACGTTTACACTTCACATAGTTAATAGTATTCGTTGGCTGAGATATCAAGGCAAAGGATAAAGTTGAAAAGACATCAATGTAGTGTTTTCTACGCATCATAATTAATAAAATAAATTTTTAAATACTGCAACTGAATAGCTCTGCTGAGAACTACTAATATACTTATTATTTTAGTTTTATTTGTTTTATGTATGTGACTATTAGGCCTGCATGTAAGTATGTGTTCCATGTGCATGGCCGGTGGCCACAGAAGTCAGGAGAGGGCATCAGATGCTCTGAAGATGGGGTTCCCTAAGACTGTGAGCTACTGTGTGGGTCCTGGAAATGATACTTGAATCCTTTACAAGAGCAACATGTATTCTTAATCAGTGGGCCATCAAGAACTGCTTTCCAAGCCTAGCCTGGGCAACAGTGAGCTCCAGGACAGAGGGTGGGGTGGGGGAGCGTCGTCGGGGAATTAAAAGGAATCTATGCCAGAAAGGCAGTCCATATGCAGCTTAACGGAAGGAGAGAACAGTGCTAGAGACTGAACTCCGGGCCTCAAGTTGCTAGGTAGGTGCCATATCACCAAGTTAAGCCTTAAACCTGTTACGTTATTTGTACAGAATAGGCTCTTAGGTAGCTCAGGCTACACTTAAACTCTCCAATCCTCCTGTCTATAGATGCTGACATTATAGATGTGTGTCACCGTGCCTGGTGGCTATATTGCTTTATAATGCCAGCTTTGCACAGGTATTAATAAATTAACTATGATTTGGTATATTACAGAACAATGACAAGAATAAATAAAAAAAAATGTGTGTATTTCTTCTTTTAGACAAGGGCTCACTATGCAATCTAAGTATGTAGTCTAAGCTGGCTTTGAACTGTCTGTCTTCCAGCTCCCATCTCTCAAATGTTAGCATTTCAGGCATGTGTCACCATGCTTAGCTTCAAATCATGCCTTTTAAAGGAAGGCATGCCTTAGGACATTTTCACATATGTAAACAGTTCCAAGCACCAACATATTTCTGGCTGAGGGAGGACATGCTTAGGAAAAGCCAACTCAGTGTTCTATCTTAGTGCCTCTTCACACAGGTTTGCTGAGCTGTGCTATCACCAGAGAAGCGAAACCCTTGTTCTCTGCCTTCAGATGATCTTATCATCTGGCTTCCTCTCACCTTCCTTTGATCTTGGACTGGTGCCCTGAGTCACACCATTAGAGAAGACAGCTGTCTCACATCACTGAAGACTTTGTCACCACTAACCTCTGATCTGAAGGTGTTTGTAGTTACACTGATGGAACAGCACTTATTTTTTTCCCCCTTAGCAAAACAAACAAAACAACAGAGGGGAACAGTTTGACCCAGTAAGAATTTTAAATAGAATTTTTGCTCTCAGATTCACTGCATGAGAGAGCAGAAAGAAAAGGCAGTAGTAGGTCAGAAAGCAGGGAAGAAAAGAATGTGCATAGACGGGGGCAGAGAAGTAAGGCAGGTTCCAAATATCAGGAGTAATTCCAAGTGAGCTGATCACACTAAATTGAAAAGGACTTGTTAGTGTGCCATTGCAGTAAAAGTGAGAAAAGAAAACAAGTCCCCATCTGTGCTGCCCCAGGGCGCCTCGTACTGAGTTTCACAAATCTAATGAAGCAGTCAGGTTAAAATCCAACCACAGAGTGGCTGTGACATGTGGAGAACAGCAAGGGTTAGAACGGAGAAGCAGGGCGGTTCCTGATGCAGGTGATTATCCATGTGATCATCATTATATTTACAGGCTTTCTTTTTGAGATCCTATATAAAAAGTCACAAAGGAGGAGGGATTAAGGAGATAAACAACTGACACGGGAGGTTTCCTGTTCCCCAGAGAGTGGAGCACTTCCATTCATGCATGGCAAGCAACATAAGCAAAGCCACACAGGCCTGGGAGGACTATTTCTGATCAGCCCACACTTCACATTGACGCTTCTTTCCATTTTCACGGCTTTCACCATTATGCCATTTTAGAGACAGGTCACATTTTCAGAATCCTGCCATTGTTGAATATGTTATAATACAGCATTTTCCCTTAACAATGAATGAAACTCATATGTCTTTTACAATAACAGTCATTTTTTCCTTCCTAGAATGAGTGTTGTCAATAAAATGATACATACTTAAAGTCTTACTCTTGCCTATACTATGGCACTTAGGCGTCACAGCAGGCTTGCTGCTTCCCACCCAGGCTAAAAGTGTGCAGATCAGAAAGTATCAGATATGGATTTTAGAATAAGGTTTTAAAAAACAAAGCTGGAATTTATAGGTAATGAAACTGGAATGCTTACATTAAGAGCTTTTAAAAGGGGATTAGCAAGCTATTACTTAAAAAGTACAATCCTTAGATTATCCAGAAAAAGAGAAAAGCAAGTGGATGTTTGTGTGCACAAAAGACAACTGTTTCCTTTATAATCAACCTTATTTTGTCTAATGCACAGTTCTTATTAAATAAAGCAGAATTAATGAAACTGATATTTAACTAACACTACAATAATTTGTAACTAGTTATTATAGAAATAGGATTTATGAATATTGTCCTGGAATCATTAGAATTTTCCAGTTAATTACAGGAAGGTTTACTTTCTCCATAGATAGGTGTGACTATTAATCAGCACTACTATCATATCTCATAACTTTCTACATAGATGGGTGTGACTATTATTAATCCACACTACTATCATATCTCATAATTTTGACTCTCCTACTTTTTGTGTTTTTCTTCAAGACAATGAACCCAAGGTAAAGCTATAACTTGCTAGTTAACGCCCTGCAGTTGCATCCTGAGATGCGTGAGGGGGCCTGGGTATAGGCTGAAACAGAAAGGGGAAGATCCAGGTTTGAACCGCAGACGGCAGAAGATTGAAGGGTTTGGTAGTGTGGCTCTCCCTGGGAATCTCCTTGTCCTTCCCCTAGTCCTGGAGTTCAGAGCACAGGAAGATACCAAGGGAGAATACCCAGACCAGTGCTGTTCTTCACACTGTCCACCTCGCTATCGGAAAAATATTTACTCTTAAACATGGATTTAGGCTAAGAGCATCTGTTTGGATAGAGGATTCCAGCTGTTGCAGATCCTAAAACGATGATATGAAAATACGACACTCTACGTCCTAAATAGTGTGGAATGAATGAATCTAAGGCATAATGACATCTCTTGTCCATTTGTCTCTCTAACTAGAACCTATGTATATATATGTATATATTTCTCTATACAACAGAAACTTCTTTATATACTTTGAGGTATGATGTTCTTTTTGGATGGCTTTCACTGCAGTAATAGCTTACATGGTAAGAGTTTAGGCTTAAATGAAAAAACATGGAATTCCAGTTTGCAGCTGATTTGCTGTGGAGCAAGTCGCACACTGTAGCAGTTTATTAATTAAATCATGTTCATTTGGGGCTAAAACCAATTTAATTTTAATAAAATAGAAACATTTCACATAAAACTATAAAGTCTTTTTTTTTTTTTTGCCTACTTAACACAAGCTCTTGGATAGTTTTTAAAAAGTTGAAGATCTGGGGGCTGGAGAGATGGCTCAGAGGTTAAGAGCACTGACTGTTCTTCCAGAGGTCCTGAGTTCAATTCCCAGCAAAACCACATGGTGGCTCACAACCATCTATGATGAGGTCTGGTGCCCTCTTCTGTAAAACTGTATGCATAATAAATAAATAAATAAAAAAAAAAATTAAAAAAAAAAAAAGTTGAAGATCTGGAATACAATGAATGATCTATCTTACCTGAAAAATCATGTTTTTTTTTTTTTTTCTTTTTTTTTCATCTAGAGGATGAAAAATCACCATCCTCTAGAATGACTTCATGATCTCTGCCTGGTACTCAGAGCCTTGGACAATCTTCTCTAGAGTGTGGGCTACAGCTAGTAACCTGCTTCTAATAAATGACCCAAGAGATGGAGCACTTTGTTCTCTTTAGTTCATTCTTTCTACCTTACTCACTAACTCACTAAGTTGCCATATTTGAAGCACCCTCATGGAGAGGAAAAGGGTCAGCATGCAGTGAGTATCGCAGTCTTGACAGCAGACACTTCAGCAAGGTGACCATAACCTGGATTACACTCTGAACAGTCCTATAACAGACCTTAATCAGAGGTGCCAAAACTTTAAAGCAGCGTGGTCAGAAGATCAATCATGGAGTAAGAATTAGATACATGTCTTAAAAACACTTTTGGACAGCTCAGTATGGTTAACCATTTCTAACGAAAAAAATACACTGTACAAAGAATTCTTTTTCTTTTTTAATTTCTAAGTCATATGTTATTCTAGGCTATGGTACTCTTACTGAGACTACAGTATGATTTTTAAGTAGTGTTGGAATTTCCAGGTGAGAAAAATATTGAGTTGAAGTCTAATACCACTGTGTACTCTGCAGCAGCTGTGGCAGTGATGCACCAAGTCACACTGAAATTTACTGATAAAGAAATACTTGTTGTTCCCTTCTTTCTCACAGCACATGTCAGAATACAAAGACAAGCTGTGTAAACTCTAAATGGTTTCTCATGCTGTTCTTCAGACTATCAACTACCCTTTCTTCATCTATCTATAAAATCATTTATACATTTTCATATGAGATTGCATTAGTGCTAACACTTCAAACATTTTATTATTAACAATGAGGAAAAGTTTTAACTTATAAGAAAATGAAGGCTAGAAAACTGTTAAATAACACGAGCCTGGGAACTGCTCTTAAAAAGAAATTTCATTCACAAAAAAAAATGTCCAAACTGGCTTTTCCAAAGAATATAATGTATAACATTTTGGAGATTTCCAACCTGTGCTCTGACATTTATTACCATATGCTTCCTGTCTGGAGAATGCTGAATAGAAATATTATTTAACATTTATTGAGTGCCAGAAACTCTGTGGGCCAATGTGTAACTATAAAGACAGACATGGCCTCTGTCCAATAGGTATATAATAAAAATTAGATAGTCAGTATATAAATTATGCCTATATTAATGAAACTAAAAACATATTTAAGAGACAGAACACAGGCTAAAAAATGGGGCTTAGTTTGTGAGACTTAGCCCTTCCACAAAGTGGTTTATTAGGTAGCTAGCTAGATGCAATGTTTTAGGAGAAAGGATAGTAAGCTTTTACCTTAAACACATTTAATGGTGGTAACTAAAGGAGAAGTAAGGTAAGTAGGAGCTTTACCATAATTTAAGACTGATTATCTGTATAGAGTGATTTCTAGAACAATCTAAGTTTTTACTCAACGTAAATGGTGTGGTGTGTGTATGGTAAGTGGACTTCTTAGTGTGGGTATGTGCACACGGGCATGCCTGAGTGTAGAGGCCATAGTTTGATGCTGGGTGTCTTTCTTTGGTCACTCTCCCCACTGATTGTTTACGACACAGGCAGTCTCTCACTAAACTTGGAACTCATTGATTTCGCTACGATGTCGAAGCAGAGGATCTGGGTTAAATTTCTTTTCCCAACCATCTGTAACTCCAGTCCTGGGAATTTGGATGCTCTCTTCTGGCCCCTGCAGGAAACAGGCTCATACATGGTGCTCATACATATGTGCAGGCAAATATTCACACACATAAAATAAAGATTAATAAATCTTTAAAAAGAACAAGAATGAGCAGCATGGGCTTTTGCATTAAGGCTTAAGTCATTTGCTTATTCAGCAAATGCCAATCTTTTCCTTTGTCTCAAGTCCTAAAAAAAAAAAAAAAAAAAAAAAAAAAAAAAGTGACTCCCATTGTACAGACAGAAATCTAAAGGTCTGAAAAGATGAAAGTATACCTGAGAGCACAGAGCTATTAGGTTAAAGATGGCATCTAGATTTATGGCTGATAAAACTTGTGAATGCAGGTGGACATGTGTGTACAATATATGGGTGTGACTATAGGCATGCACTCAATGGTGTATGTATGTGTGTGTCTGTCTGTCTGTGTCAGACGTAGGTTCTGAGATAATCTAATGGGTGAGAATGGACTTTACTAATGTCGAAGAGTTTCCTCCTCTGTGGCTTTACACTGCTTATCTTCTTTTCCTTTCTTTTGTTTCTATGCTTTTCTGCATTTGCTCTCTGAGAAGTAACTTAGCTCTCACCTTTTAATCTTTTCTGAGTTTACACAGAGTGAGGTGGGCATGGGTGGGAGGTGGATTTCTCATATTCCCTTTATTTGATATCATCACCAGCTATCCTGCTATACTTTCTGAGTTCGACACGTCCAAGTTCTGCCACATCCAATCCATCCCTGCAAGACCCATGCTTCCAATCCTCCTGCCTCACATCTAGGTCATGCCTGCACTTATTCTTGTACGTATGAGTGCTATTGTCTACCACAGTGGCTCTAGTACTAGTCTCACCCAGTCAGAATACATCTTTGTATACAACTGTAAGGTAAGCTTTTGCATAAAAATGTTCTAGTTAGATTTTTATATGTATGTATGGTATGTACCATGTGCCAGTCAAACTAGAATGCTTGCTAGTCTCTGAACAAGCCCCAGGGTTTTTTTTTTTTCTTCCTCCATTCTACATTGCACATGTAGGCACTAAATGAATTAGAATACCCTCAACCACTCCTGTCAAACTCCTACCCATCCCTCCAGGGTTAGTACAGCCATCTTTTTCTTAACGGAAAGCCCTCTTGAATTGTTCATGAGTGGCTTCCTGCAAAGCACAAGGATTTTGCTAGAGCTGTAAAAGGCTTTTTGAAATGGCAATTATAGAAACATAGTTATTTGTATAGATAGCTTATCTTTCTTATTGGTCTGTAAATTCTTTATGCAGAAACTTTTTTCCTGTTTGCATAAAATAGATAATAACCCCATGCTGACTTTCCAAATGATAAGAAAAAAGCAAAGAAAAAAAAAAAAAGACAAGTCTCTAAATACTGCCCACATGACATTGCTATGATTTCTTGTGGCTCATACTTTATTATTATTACTTGATAAAGACAGTGCCTCTCTATGTAGCTCATCCTGTCTTTGCCTTCGGAGTCCTAGGCTTACAGTTTTTTTTTTTTTTTCTAAATAAATAAACAAATCAGTTTCTTGAGAACACATACTATGAAACAGAAAAATATGCATTAGAATGAGTCAAGCTGATAAATCTAACGTCTTTGCTAACAAAAGTAAAAGGTCATTCAGTTTCTGTAACTGTGACTTGGAAACTTTGTGAACTGCTGCATTGTGATATGTATCATGAGGGTATTTCTATAATCTGTATTTCCTGCCATATCTACAGGTGTCATGCTCTAGCAAGCCACTCTAAGGCATTAAGATATGTTTCTCTTGAAGAATAAAATCAGGGGAATAGATTTTCCCATAAGAATGTTGAACTCTGAATTTTCATTATTATAATAACATTTTCAAGGTTGAATGCAGGCTAGACATTTTTGGCAGACAGTGAATATCAAGAAGAACAGCACAGCAGAATAAAGATAAAGGTTTGTTACAGAAAAGTATCAAAACATAAAAAAAACCTCAGCTTGGTATGGTGTTTGGATGAGAAAGGCCTCCAGAGGCCATTATGTTTGAATGCTTAGTCCCCAGTTAAAGGGTTTTGAAGGGATTGGGAGATGTGACTTTGTGGGCGAAGGCGTGTCACTTGGGGTGGGCTTTGAAGCTTGAAGAGCTCAAGCTAGGCCACCTCGTCTAGTTCCCTCTGCCTCCTGTTCGTGCATAAGATGTAAACTCTCAGCTAGTGCTCCAGCCTGCCTGCCACCATACTTCCTGCCATGGTCATCATGGACTCGCCTTCTGAAACTGTAAACAAGCACCCGCTTAAATGCTTTCCTTTATAGTTTGCCTTGGTCATGATGTGTCTTCACAGATATAGAACAGTGACTAATGTTTTTAGCAAAATCATTTTACTTTGTGTATGTGT
This sequence comes from Sigmodon hispidus, assembly GCA_004025045.1. Classification (NCBI taxonomy): domain Eukaryota; kingdom Metazoa; phylum Chordata; class Mammalia; order Rodentia; family Cricetidae; genus Sigmodon; species Sigmodon hispidus. Next base: position 85,530 of record PVIH01006969.1, read on the forward strand.
GTGTGTGCATGTGTGGAGGCCACAGTTCAACATCATATTTCTTCTCTTGCTCTACACCTTATTTTTTGAGATAGAGTCTTTTAATACATTAGACCCTCAGATCCAGTTAGACTGGTAAGCCACCAAGCACTGGTCCTCCTTTTTCTACCCTGTCCCCAGCATTGGGTATAATAAGAATTTGCTGTTATGCTTCACTTTTTATATAGGGATTTAAACTCAGCTCCTCATGCTTACACAAGCATTTTACTGAATGAAGCACCTGATTAACACTATAGTGAAGACCGAGGTATCCACCCTTTCTGAACCCACTGCTAACCAACAGATGACAGTGACCTACATTTCTCATTTTGAAAAGATGACAAAGAAAGGAGCCACAACAAGGTAAAGCTAGGTTACTGAAATGACAATGATAAGGCAAGGCTAGGAATGCAGTTTAGTGGTAAGAAACCAGGCTAGACACCATGGAGGCAAGTGAACGCCAAGCCTCAAGATCTGTTGTGTCTAGGGCTTTCAGAAGCATTTCAAACTATTGAGGGGTCCTAAAGAAAAGTTTTTATGCATTAATGGAATGAAATACGAATTCTCATTAATATCCCCAAAGCTATATACATCACATTTGTTAAGATTTAATGAATGTGTTATACTTAGAGCTAGTGTTGAACACTTGATGAGTCCCCCCCGCCCCCAATCTCTTATGTGATCACTGTGATACTGTAAGACCTTAGGCATGGGAAATATTTTGTAGACAATCTTTTGGTTATGATGATCAGGGTAGATTATTTTGTTGTTATCTGTGGTAAGAATAAAAGAAAGTAGAAATAAGTAACTTTTAGCTTCAAGAAATTTAGTAATGAACAAACATATAATGTATCATCTATATTTGGTTATATGACACTGATAGGTTCCTTATAATAAATAAAAATAAGGCAAAGAAAATAAGGGTGGGAAGTAGAAGTAAGGGCATATAGTATTTTGTGATTTAAATTAAAAGGAAAGAACAAATGGAAGAAACTGAATTTGATTTTAGTCTAGAAGGTACGTTGGAGAAAGACAGATGTCATGTAGTATGTAAGTTTCACGTGAAAGGGAAGAGAGAAAACACAATAAATATAAACCATTTTAAATAATGAAGCATAGAAACACCAAATTTCAGACATAAACATTGAGTTTCAGGTGAAAGTCTTTTCTAACTCTAAAGTTCAGTGACCATAAAATAGATTTTTTTAAAAGGGGGTTTAATAGTCACAGATAGTTAAGGAAGGCTCCCCTGAGGAAAAGTCTAGAGATTAATAAATTTAAACTCTGGTATCTGTAAAACATAAAGCAATATTTTAAAAGATGGCAGGAAAAGACTCATTACTTCTTTCTAGAAGTCAAAATACAAGAAACCTTTCTCTTCATTCATGGATACTTGAAACAGGCTCTTGCCAAGAAAAATAAACTGTAAAGCATAGTTTGGAAAATGTGAATCATCACTGGTCTTCAAACCTACATTTACTAATTAGGTTGCAGTTTCAAACTATGTGCTGACTCTCATGAGGCTGAAACACACATTCAATAAGAATTTCTAACTTTATAGATGGCATTTGGATGTAGTCAGAAGCAGAAACAAGAGCCATGTGGTGGAGGAATGGTTACAGGTGATGTGAGATGGAGGAGAAGCCAAAGATGTGAGGAGGCCAGAAGGTAACGGGAGAGACACAGGAACAGGCTGGGAGTGGACACCATGGCAGGACTTCTGTGGCTAAAGGCAGTAGGCAAGTGCTCATAAATTTTATATCATGCATTTCTTATTTGATGGGATTTCTAATTAATGCTACAATAAAAGATAGGGCACCTGTCATTTAAGAGGCAGAAATTATTTCAGGAGAACATTGTGCCAGTTTTCAAGGAACTTTAGAACATATGGAACTTGGTACCATATGACTGCAAGTTACAATTTGCCCTTTATTCTACAATCAATTTGGATTTTATTTAACTGTCTTTTAAAAGTTTTATTCCATCTTAATTTTAATCCTATCCATTAATCTACGAAATAGAACTGCAAGTGGGGTCTTATTACATACATTGTTTTATGTCCCAAAAGCCAGGCTCATGCATTTTTCCTGACAGGAACTCTAAAAATCACCAGGACCACAGGTAGCAATTATAAATTGTTGAAATCTGTAAAGTGGCTTACTTAGCTGTTAGAGGAACAGGCATGCACACACTGTTGGTCTCTACAGGCATGCTAAGGATATGGTGCAGCTCCAGGAGAACCATGGAGACTATGATTTGGTTCCCCATGCCATACTTCTTATGAATGTCTCACTTCTGCTCAGCATCTTGGCTCCAAGGGCTTTAGAACTATCCTTTAAATAATTTAGAGGCCCATAGATCATTGTCCATTTTTTCCTCCATGTTACTAATATTTAGTAACCTTTTTTTTTTTTTCTTTCAGGAATCCTGGGTACAGACAGGGAAGGAGAAAAGAGGGAGAGGTCTATTCAGAGGGGCTGACAGCTACTGAAGTGTTGAGGTGCGACCAAGATGCTCGTCTCAGAAGGCAGCTGATCCCCTAACATGACTTAACAGTGGAAGCCTTAGCATGGGCAGAACAGACTGGGAAAGTGGACAGTAATCCACTCAATGCTATGTGTGAGATGTTTTTGTGGGGAGAGGGAGAAAGTTTCTTAATTAATTTAGGAGGAAGAATTTAAAATCATGTTTCATTTGAGGAAAATAAGATTAAAGTAACTCCTAAAGAGAAATATGGAATTAAGAACAAAGATATATATGGAAAACCAGGAATAGCTTATTGAAAACAAAAAATTCTATGTTGGGAAGAAAAATAGTAAAAGCATAAAGCAAAATATATTAGAGGATGCTGAGAGTCATAGGATTAGGACTCATCGGTCGTCAAAAAGAAAAACTGTTGGTTTTCCTCTGCTTGAGAAGGTTTTCAAGTCAGAAAACATCAGGCAGCACATGCTATGGTGCTATCTTGTCTTAGATGGCATTCTTCCAATTTTTGATGGTCTTCCTGTGACATTTCGGAGGTGCTAGGTTTTACTCTAGGGAAAACTGATAGAAGGCATGGATGTAGGCAGTAAAGAGAGATCTGTGGAAGCTTTTTTTTTTTTTTTAACACACTTCTTGGGAAATGCAACAGTACTCACTCACCAAAGTAGTGTGGCATGCTTCAAGGATCACAACAACAAGCACAGTAAATGGTCATTTTATTCACTGTCAGTGTGTGTATGTGAGCCTGTGTGTTCGTGTGTCCATGTGTGTCCACGTATGTGTATGTGCGCATGCCCAACAGCACATGTCACAGTTTCATTCAAAATATTTTATGACCTGAAATAAAACTAAGAATATTTACAAAATAGGAATTTGGAAGTCAGCCTCAAGACAGCTGTTGAGGGCGTCTTACAGTGACTAGAACACAGGATTCCTTATGGAAACCCATCCTTTTGCTGATAAAGCATTATGCCAATGTGTGATGAGGGCACTACAGCAGAAGAGTAAGGCTGATCAAGGAGGTTTGGCAGTATGGACAGAGAAAGAATATCTGAGAATGATGTTTAAGTGGAGACCTAAAGAATAGAAGGGCAGGCAGTCAGGACATGGGGACGAGCATGTGCAAAAGGCTCAGGAGAAATGAGAGAGATGCACAGAGGCTGGAGAAGAACCAGTGCAAACACAGAGGTACAGACACTGAATTTTGTTCCACATGAAAAACAAGGCAAAAATCAGAAAGCTAAAATAAAACAAATAACCATAATACAACACCATCAAAGAAAAAAAATATTCAATGACTATAAAGCAAAGGCAGAAATCACATTTACTTTGCCCTTGACCTAGTTTATAAGGACCATTTTAAGGTCACAGAGTAGAAAATATAATGCAAGTGTACTTGACACAAAAGACACCCATTCTATTTCTTGCCAAAGCAGGCATTTATTGAAAGCATATGCACTATATTAAAAAGGATCCTAAAGTTTTATGTGCCAGATTTGATAAGAGATCTAATTTATATTCTGGCATTTAGCTGGAAGCCTAGATTTGTGATGCAGTAACACAATAAGAATTTGATTTTCTCTGATCTTTAATAGGTAAGTCACATCTACACAAACATTAACAATCACAGCTAGCACAAACTGGTCTATTATGTAAAAATAAAAAGGTTAGAGGTCAAGGACAAGGGGACCATCAATTAAAGGAAACCAGACGAACTGTCAATCAATGAGAGCGTGTTTGCAGGCACCATGTTGTACTCAAGCCCTTGAACTCACACTTAGACCAGAACCATCAATGTTTGCTAAGTGTTGTTAATGCCCTAGCTCTGTGTTAACCGCTCTATATGTATAGTAAAGAAGCGATAAAAGGAGGCTCTTAGTCTTTTAAGATGTCCTGGGCCTTATTTATTGAAAAGCACTTACTATGCATCAATGTATCAGGCAATGGACCAAAAGGAACATGTAGCATTCCCTTCTACTTCTCTGGAAAAATACTTTAAACCATTAGCATTGGTGTCTACCTCTCTTACTTTTCTACTAGATTGATCATCACTGCATCAAGATAAGTGCCAGACTCACATATTTATTCATCTAACTGAGAAATGTTTTGGGGAAACCTAAGGAAAGTGATGTATTGTATATGAGCTCAAGAGCATCAGATAGCAATAGGTAAGCACATTACAATCGCATATGCAAACATCACTGGAGGTAACGGTTCAAGAGAATTCATTAGGTACAATCACAAGACAGATTCAGGAGTCAGACAAGAGGGAAATAATAACAATTTGTCACCAATCTTTAGGTGACCTCTCTTTTCTCTTAGGTTTCAAAGAATAATTTTATGGGGATTACAGGGAACAAAATCACAAAAGGCAAAGAGAAAACATAACTATTTACAAGAAGTTCAGAAGGACATGTCTTTCTGGGTCCCATGAACACACACTCTCCATTCTAGGTAGCTGAGATGGCATAACATATATCACGCTTGCCTGTAAATGGTAACTATTCACTAAATGATCTGAGAATTTCAATAATCAGGACTACACTATACCAACAGAATCAGAAGCATTCCTCCACTCAAACCCCCATTCTCACCCATCTTTTCTAACCCAGAACTTATTATATAGCTTAAGTCAACTTCAAACTCATGGTATGGCTTCATACCTCCTCTTGCTTCAGCCTACCAAGTACTAGGAAGATAATCCTGTGCCACCAAATCTGTCTCAATCTACTTTATTTTAAAAGATTTACTTCTTTTCTTTGTTCGGGTGTTTGCCAGCATGTATGTTGTGCACCAGACGCATACAGTACCTTTGGGGGCAGAAGAGAGTACCAGATGTCCTGGGAATGGAGTTACAGGTGGTCATGAGCCACCATGGAGGTGCTGGGAACTAAACCAGAATTCCCTGGAGAGCAGCCAGAGCTCTTAACCACCAAGTCATCTTTCCAGCTCAACAGGTTCTTATGTGATACTTTCCAACTTATTTGAATCCTTCAAAAAGAGCCAAACTTATTCTCCTAAAGCCATCTCTAGAAGTTAATTCAATATTTATATTTTTACTTTTATATCCTAAGTATTGCTAGGGTATTAAGAGAAGCATCATCTCTGGTAGACCTGAATTGGCAAACTTACAGGTAACTACTTATTCTAATTATAAATCTGGGAACATTCAGAACTTTTGATGATTTCTTCATTTTACATTCTAGAAATGACTGCAGCCAAAGCTTTCCAAGTTTAACTTTTCTTTAACAAACAGTACTGTTACCAAAGACATGGATATTTTTGGGGTTTTTGTTTAGTGGAGTCTTTGTCCACTGCTGGGTAATAATCGGTTGTTTCGTTATTTCACTTGGAATAGGATGATGACAAATATTCTGAAAAGGATCATGAGCTCTTTTAAGATAGTATAAGCTATACCTTAACACATCTCGTTACTTTCCTTTTTCTTTTGTGTGAAAGTAGCAATAAAGCAAGCCAGCCAACTGGTAATCTGCATAACAGTATTGAGAACTGTAGTTTGGCTTCTAGCTAAGGGAAGTTTTCCACTATGTGTGAAATTATTGGTTGCTATGCTTGTACTAATATCCTAACTTGGAAAGATGCATAGATTCTAGCCACAACACTGAAAGTTATACATATGAATGCATATGTAAGTTACTATTAAGTGAGTTTCAAAAGGGCAAAATGCTTGCTAGTGTTGTCAGCTTTTACTGCTCTTCCCCATGTTGCACGTTACTTTATAGCAACATTCAGAAATGGCTGTTCATCACTGCAGAGAATTCCACCCATTGTTAGGCTGAAACACTGTTGCTAGTATGATTATATCCTTCTCAAGAATGACCAGGAAATAGTGACCCACCATCTAGGATATCTAGCAAACTAGGACTTAAATGACTAACTTTTGCTAATAAACAAATGGCTACATTAGAATATCCATGAAAGCCACAATGGGTTATTATTTAATAAGATAGTGGCCACAAGCTATAATATACAAAAAGAACAAAACTAAATACAAATTACAAGATTCCATATACAAGTATGGTGTTTAGATGAGAATATCCCCATAGGCTCTGTCACTGGAATAATAATTCCTCAGGTGGTGGCACTGTCTGGTGATGTTTAGTGTGGATCATCTTGCTGGGAGAAATGTTACTGAGGTTGGGCTTTCCAATGAGGTCAGTCTTTCCTCTGGAAACATACTATTGTCATTTTCTCCTCTGATAGACTCGTATTCCTCTGGATCCATAAGGCCAAAAAACCCTTCGCTTTTTAAGTTGCCTTGATCATGGTATTTTATCATAAGACTAGAAAATTAGCTAGTAATACCAAAAAGTACCAAAACTGAAGTCAAAAGTCAAACTGTGAAATAAATGTTTACAAATAAACTAAGGATTATTTTTTAAAGTAAAGGCAAACCAAAAGACAACAAAATAGAAAAAAATCTAAATAATTCATAACAAAAATAAACAAGGATAAAGAAGAAAGTGACAGAAGAGAAAAACACAAATGCCCTTAAAAACAATCCAAACAAACTTGAAGAAATTAAACATTAAGCCTAGAAATGCAAATTACAAAAAACAAAATGTTATTTTTAAATTTGCAAAACTTTAACAAATGTATAACTAGGAGCACAATTCTGTGTGTGGTGCGTGTGCACGTGGTTACAGAGGCCAAAGGTCAGTCTTGGGTGTCTTCCTCAACTGCCTTCCACTCTATTGATTTATGTGTGGGGATGTGAATGCATTATTTGTGCATGCCATGGTACAACTCTGCAGGTCAGAGAACAACCTATATGAGTTGGCTCTTCCCAACATGTGGGTTTTCAGGGACCTAAATTCAAAGTTAGGTCATGAGATCTGGAGCCAAGTGGCTGTACCAGCTGTGTCCCCTTCTTGGCCTCCACCTTATCTTTTTGAGAAAAGATCTCTTCACTGGATTATAAGCATACCAGTTTGGCTAGCAAGCCAAGTATCCCAAGAGTCCTTTCTGGCCCTGCCTCCCCAGTTCTGAGATGACAGGTGCAATGCCAATATGCGTAGCTTTTATATTGGTGCTGAGCATCCAAACACAGGTCTTCATGCTTGTGTACCAAGTATTTTTCTCAATGAGCCATCTCCGTGGTTCCAGCAGTGTTTTGTTAAAATGTTTCTGGAAGACACTTTTGTAAAACTCTACAAGTTAAAATTTTCATTTCTTAAGAATGGGAAGTTTGAGTCTAAAGACTGAGAGCAGATGGAAATATTTATATAAAGCACATAAGACATATTTACTATAGTACTATTCACAATAAGGAGAACCACCCAAAGCCCTAAGCAAGAGAACAAACTATAGTAGATTCATAAAACAATATTTAGTACTAAGGTCACAGGTGATTGCTAATGCACCTTGTTGATAATAACTCATAAAAAATTTAAGGGCAGTGTTATTATAATAATGTTGCTAGTTTGTTCTGTTTTGGTGCTGTGTTGATAGAGAAGTATCCTCATAGCTTATGTAATACAGCTATGTGGGTTTTCAATTATAAATGTAACAAAAGGATAACCACAAGTACTATACAATCAACCCATGTCCTATCAGTACTAGCTAAAAACAAACAAACAAAAGCCCATTTAGTTTCATAAATTTACTATTCTGATTGGCAGGCTCCATGCTTCCCATCCCAAGATTCAGTTAAGAGTATAATAAAATGAAGAAATAAAATAGCATAATTGTTCTTAGTAGTTTTAATAAAGAATTAAACAAAAAGCTAACAACTTTTTTGAGGATGAGTTAAATGTTGTAGGATGTGTCTGTAATCTCATCAGGCTGAGGCAGTAGGCTGGACAGAGGTTCAAAGCCTGTTTGGGCTACACTGTGAGAATCTGTCTCAATCTTAAAACCCCAGTCCCTAGCAAAAATGACTTTTAAAGTTTTTTATTTAGTAGTTAGAGAAACAATAGGGATAGAATGGCAAGCAGCTCAAATACAAATCAATTATGATTTATACATAGTCAGAAAAGTCACATAGTAACATTTCCTGAATAGCACTTGTATACTTCCCTTAAGAGCCAGGAAATGCCTCAGTAAACAGGTATGCGGCTCTGTATCACAGAGATCAGACATCCTATTCAGCTACATACTCTAACAATTTAAGAGTGGGGCTAAGTGTGATGACAGCACTCATCCCAGAAATCTGAAGTCCTTGTGCTTAAATTGTGCAGAGAAATAATAAAGGTCTTACAAGAAAACTAACAGCATGCTTTCAGCTGCAACTAGCACCCGGCTCTCCCCAAATTCTACAACCAACTGCTGTATTTTTTAGGTTCACTTCCTATTTAGAGATAGTATTGTACTAAAGAACTTTTCCTTTAGAGGAAATAGGAAAAACAAACAAAACAAAAAACTAAGGTTGGACAAAGATCAAACAGTTAAGACTGAGGAAATGTTTCTATAAATACTATATATGCCCCTCCCACCAGATCTTGGAAGTAGCACTGATTTCTCACAGAAGATACTTAGTTTAATGTAGAATGGCAGAATGCTGGCTGGTCAGCTCTATTGGAGTTATTCATTCAGTTCAGTGGCAAAGAGCTACACATAATCTAATACGAGAGGCTTGAAATTCACTCCTGCCAACTGGTCTTTCTTATTCTTTTTTTAACTTGCCATGAAAACTTTCAGATCAATGATAAGCTATCTGAAGGGTATGGAATGGAAGCTTGTATATGCAGCTCTTGTAGAAAGTGAGTGGAACTCATATGGCATATTGCTGTTCTCTATTTTAGAACTAGCACGGGAATCACATGATGTGTTCATTGCTATGGTAACTACATTTCAGTAGGGAGCAGGGGAGCAAACAGGCATGTAAAACATGTATAAGTTGTCAATATGTAAGTAATTGCTGCCCTGGAGCTGCAGTAACTTAAATTTCATTGATGCATGACTTCTTAGAATAAAATCTACTTTCTATTTTTTTTCAATGATGTTAATAAGCCTCCACTCCCTGTAATACTTTCCCCATTCAAAAAACCAGATGATCAGTCTTTTATCTCACTACTTCAGTGGTGGCTCTTCAGAAAGACAACAACTGCCCTACTACTATTGCCACTGACCACAAGGACAAAGAGAGAGAGCCTCAGCCCTAGAAATACATGTTCTCTTCTGTGAGGGCTTGAGACAATTGTGTAGACCACCTGGGTCTATGAGATGTTACAAGAAGAGAAGCCTATGATTCCACACTAGAGTTCTCTCAATAGTCAGGTGTTCTATTGGGAAGAACAAAACAAAAATGAAAACAAAAAACAAAACAACAACAACAACAAAACAAGCACCAAAAAGCAAAACAAGTTCCCACTAAGACTTTGTTGTGGCTGAATTCTTTTCCCATCAAGCTCTGGTTGGTTATCTAGCATCTCTGCAAGTGATGACTTAACTTTACATGTTCCATAATGTGTTGCTTATGAAAGAATCCTTGACAAATCTTTTCTTGCTTTCTCTCTGGCTCCCTTTTATTCCCAGTTCTGGCCTCTGCATGGTTACTGACATCTGACACCAGCAACAGAGAGAAACCCAGGGACGATGAGCTTTCAATTTCCTGACTTTTGCTATAGTGTCTTACCACACAGCCCAGGGTAGCTGGAACTCACCTTTATAGTTCACACTGCCCTTGAAATGATTCCTGACCGTCTTCTGAATTTGGCATTTCAAGTGTGGATCACACTGTGTGGCTAACATAAACTAGTTTTTATAAGTTAAAACTCAGAGACTGGAGAGACAGCTCAAAAGTCAAGAGCACAAGAGATCCCCGCACCCACGTGAGGTGGCTCAAAAGTCCTGTTCCATGGGATACTACCCCATGTCCTCCAAGGGACTCATGTGTACATATTGACATATATATACAGTTAAGAAATAAGAATTAAATCTTTAAAAATTTAACTTTTTAATGAAATTTCATTCTATCTTAAATAGTGGCCACATATGAATTGCACAGTAGTTATATTTCAAATAAGGTAAATCACTATATACACAAAATTATATTTTGTATCATAAATACTGTGAGATTCTTTTTTTATTTTTAAGGCAGGGATTCTCTATGTGCCCTGGCTGCCCTGAAACTCTCCTTGTAGACTAAGCTGCTGGCCTTGAACTCACAGATCAACCTACTTCTGTTTCCCAAGAGCTGGGACTCAGGTATGGGTCACCATGCTTGGTCCTCTGAGGTTCTTTTATGAGACTATATTCTATAATATATTATAGGAAACAAATATTGTGGTATTAAAACAAACATTAGTATATTGAATGAATTACTGAGGGGTAATCCACTATTCTTATTAGTAGGTATTATTAATTGACATGAAAAATCTTTCAATGTAGTAACTTCCGACTTTAGAAAATATGTTATCATTTTATTGAAATGTAAATTATATATCAGCAATATATATATATATATATATTGACAATCATCATTCCTTACACATTCAACTATTCATAGAGCAGGTAAAATGAAAAGACTATAAATCTGTATTTGTATACTAAAAATAAACTTATTCTCTTGGATGTTTCAGCAACAGGAATATGTTCTTCCTGTTGCTGAAACATCCAGGAATTCCAGGAATTGGCTCAGTGGTACCATACGGAGCCTGCTGATCTTCAGATACCAAGAACGTCTCCAGATACATTTCATGCTAGTGTGTTAAAACTTTCTACCATGAAACTGGCATTACAACTATATAATCCATCCCCTACTATAAAATTCACATCATATAGCTTACTCTGCCTATAGACACAGAAGTGATTTTTTTTTTTTAAACTTTATTTTATTTATTTGTCTTGGTGTTTGCCTGGAACTGGAACTACAGACAGTTGTTAGCTGCCATGTGGGTGCTGGGAATTGAACCCGGGTCCTCTGGAAGAGCAGACGGTGCTCTTAACCACTGAGCCATCTCTCCAGCCCACAGAAGTGATTTCTAATAGTGTCTGTATTTCTGAGTCATTTCAACTCTTTGCCATAAGTATCCCATAAAAGGGAAGCCTCTCCATTCTCCAAGGTCTCATTATATAGGCCAGAGTAGCCTCCAACTCAGAGATTCTCTTGCCTCCGCCTCCCAAGGGCTGGGATTTTTTCTCTCCTTTTTTTTTTAAAAAAAATTATTTGGTGATTTTACATCATGCACCCCATCAAACTCAGTTATCAGTCCTCTCAGTTTCATACCCACTCTTACGATCTCTCCATTTACAAAAAAGTCCATTCGCACTGCTCATTTACTTACTGGAGCATAATTAAACTCCTTGTGTCCAGACCCTTAAAGAAAACGATACCTTCCTTACCCATACCCCTACCAGAGGCCATCAATGTAGAAGTGAAACATTGTGTCATTTAGCTATGTTCTAGCCTTGAGCTCTTGCATACAATGACATCCTTTTTTTAAAAAGTCCACTAATGAGTGAGAACATCCCCTGCTTATCTTTCTGGGTTTGTGATGCCTCGCTCAGGAGGATATTCTCCAAGTCCATCCATTTGCCTGTGAATTTTAGGATATCATTTTTTCTTACTGCAGAGTAGTACTCCATTGTGTAGATGTACCACAGTTTGTTAATCCATTCTTCAGTTGAGGGGCATCTAGGTTGTTTCCAGGTTCTTGCTATTACAAATAATGCTGCTATGAATATAGTTGAGCTAATGCTTTTGGGGTGCGAATGTGTGTCTTTAGGGTATATGCCTAAAAGTGGCATTGTTGGATCCTTGGGGAGATTGATTCCCAGTTTTCTGAGAAACTGCCATACTGCATTCCAGAGTGGCTGAACAAGTTTACACTCCCACCAACAATGGAAGTCGTGTATACCATTAATCTCTTTTCAAATTTAACTCATGCTGTAGAGTTAAGAAAAGAACTGGAAAAAGGAGACACACACACACACACACACACACAGAGAAGTGTTAAAAACAGAAGTCATATAGCAATAGGGACTTCTGTTACCTAAATAATATGGGTTAATCATGGAAATATAGTAACAAAGAAGGCAAGAGATTTAGGAGTCTCTATAGTGTACTTTATCATATTAATAAAGTTAACTTAGCAATACATTGTATAAGAATATAAATGAATACACACATGCATGTATATGTATATATATCGTAAGGAAGTGTGTGTGTGTGTGTGTGTGTGTGTGTGTGTGTGCATGCGCACATGTGCAAAGGAAATGAAAACACAGAAGTCAGAATGGCATCAGTTCAGCGGAGAACTGGCAAGAAGTTTAAATAACAGAGGCAGAAATATGTGCTTTGTGATGTACATATGCTATACATATTCTTTGAAATATATTAAATATTTCAGAAGAAAAGAAAAAGGAAAAAAGAAAGGAAGAGGGAAAGGCATCAATATGTAATTACCCTTTGATGGTCAGAACATCACAGACCCCATTTTACCACAAAAAACAATAAATGACACAGTGCAGGCAGCTATCACAGAAGATTTCCTTTGTTTTTGATATAAAAGCATATGCAAGACTGGGATGTAGCTCAGCTGGCAGCTTTGCCTAGCTTGCCTGGAAGCCCTGGGTTCCATCTTCAACATGGATGGCATACCCCTGTATTCAAGGTCATCCCTGGCTACACAGTGAGTTTGTGGCCAGCCTGAAGTAAGGGAGATCTACTCTAAGATAACAAAGACAAGACAAGAAAAACCATATGCAAGAAAGGAACGATACACTATTTTCCCATTGAGGTCCTTTAGACAATTTGTATAGCTAACACACTTTTACCTTGTATGCCAAATGCATGCATTAACTACAATTCTAGTACCTTTTTGTTCTAAGAAACAGAGGTGGGATTCTAAAAAACAGGTGGTGAGACCAGAGGTAGGGGGATGTCTGTGAATTCTAGACAAGTCAAGGTCACATGCTGAGAACCTGACTTAAGAAAAGAAAAAAAAAAAAAAAACGGTAAGGTTGGCCTTGACAGTACCTGCTTGCCTAGCCAGTACCCAGGAAGCTGAGGCAAGGCAGATTATGAGTTGGAGGCTAGCCTGTGCTATATAGCCAGACCTGTCATAAATAACCCGCAAACCAACCAAACAAAACAAAAAAATAAAACAGAATTAGGGATACTCAGATGGCTTAGGATTGATAGCATTTTGTATTCTTTTTTTTTTTTTTTTAAACACTTTTATTTATTTATTTTCCTTGGTGTTTGCCTGGAGCTAGAACTACAGATAGTTGTTAGCTGCCATGTGGGTGCTGGGAATTGAACCCGGGTCCTCTGGAAAAGCAGATGGTGCTCTTAACCGCTGAGCCATCTCTCCAGCCCCTTGTATTCTTTTTTAAAAAATATATTTTTATTTTTTATGTGAATTAGTGTTTTGCCTGCATGTATAACTGTGTAAGGGTGTCAGATTTTGCAATTACAGACAGCTGTGAGCTGCCATGTGGATGCTGTGAATTGAACTCAGGTCCTCCGGAAGAACAGTCAGTGCTCTTAACCACTGAGCCATCTCTCCATCCTAGGTTTTGCCTTCTTTAAAAATTATATCTAATAATCCCCTACAAGGTCTCATATTTTCTTCTCCCCATCTTTCTTTCCTTCCTTCCTTTCTTCCTCCCTCCCACTCTTTCTTTTAAGACACAGAGTTTCTCTGTGTAGCCCTGGCTATCCTGAAACTTACTCTGTAGACCATACTGTCCTGCAACTCAGAGATCTTCACGCCTCTGACTCCTGAGTTCTAGGATTAAAGGCATGGCCACCACCAGACAGCCTGATGCAGGATTGCTGTGAGTAGTTTGTTCTATGAAATAAAACTATGGCTCAGTCCACTCCCCAAAGTGGTGTACATTAGAATGTAGACATTATACTTATGGATGACTCTTGTTCAACCCAGTACTCCTGCTGGGGTAATAGGAACTCTTTAAAGTATGTTTTAAAAGTTTACTTTGAAATTATGAATATATGTGTGCCTGTGTGTAAGTATGTGCCTATTCATGCAGATTCCCACTAGGACTGGAAGAAGCATCGAGTTTCCTGAAGTAGGAATTACAGGTAGACTTAGAGGTGGCTGTGAGCCTCCTGACACGGGTGCTGGATGCAGAACTTGGGTCCTCTGTGAGAGCAGTACGCACTGTTGAGCCATTTCTCTAGTCCTAGGAGTCCATTTTTATTGTTCAGTAGTGGACATTTTACTTGCAGTGTTTCAGATACAAGTTCTTGTTATGTAGCCCTGGCTGGCCTGGTCCTCACTATGTAGCACAGGATAACTTCAAATTCCTAACCCTAACCCTAACCCTAACCCTGTCTCAATTTTCCCAATTCTAGGATCATAGGTATGCATCACCATTATCCTGGTGAGGGACATTGTTTCCTGTTGTAAATCTTCTAGTTGCAGTCTTTTTGTGGGTGCATGATTGTCCTTTTGTGGGTGGAGTGGTCATTATCTTAAGTGTCTTTAGCAAGCAAAACCGTACTGAGATTTAATTATATAAACGGTTCACCTTCCTTTAGTGTGAAGTTTTTGTGTGAACACTGTCCAAACCTCACCGCAATCTGTCTTAGAATACTTCCACAACCCTCTAAAGATACCTGATGCCTACTGACAATCAAATCCCCTTTTGTTCCTAGTATACTATTTCAACTGTGACAAGTATGTGAGGCATTGTGATTTAACAAACCCTTCCTAAAAGTGAAATCACAATGTAAAAACAAAGAAACAAGATGTTTTCAAATCTAAACTAACAGATTGTGGTGGCTTACGAGAACAACTTTTGGTTAGATTTGGCCACTATTGTTACCTAACTTTCACATCTTTACTTCCCATTTAAAAAAAAAAAAAATTCCACCCCCAAGTTGAAAGGGCCTGGGAAGATGGGTGGTGAAGGCCTTGCTATGAGCTTCATGTCCTCTGTTCCATCTCAGCACCGGGTAGAAAGTTGGCTGTGGCCACGCTCACTTGTCATTTCAGCACTGTTAAGTGGAGACACAGACCCCCAGGTGATAGTCTCTATTCATGATTTAATCAAAAAGTATGTGGCATATTTCACAGTTAACTGGGGATTAATAAGATCAGCTGGGAAAAAACAAGGCCTCCTCTCTACTAAATGAACTAGGAAATATGTGTATGTTTCATGCATAAATCTGTAAGTCTGAAGTATGTACATTTACAAGGTAAATGGCATAAAATCAAGATGAATACAATCTGAAAATGTTTCTGCCTGTAGTTTAAATGTAGGGATCTCTGTTTAGTATTGGTTATGGTGTGGGAGAAGAATCTTGTATAGACATATTTCTTTACACAGCCTAGAATGTCATATAATGCTTAATTTTATTTTTCCTTATCTGTTTTACTTCCATAATGATGTCTATAGATGGAAAGAAGTCTTTAATTTTAGGGGCTGATATGGCTTAGCTGGTTAAGGTGTGTTAGCTAAGCAGAGGCTTGCTATGCAACGCTGGTGGCCTGAGTTTATCCCTGGAACTCAAATGGAGAGAACTCACTCCCAAAAGTCGTTTTCTGACCTCCACACACATGGGTGCACACAAACACAAAATAACAGTACAATGTAAATAATTAAGTCCTTAATTTTATTTTTATTGATTATTAACATTTTCTGCTACATTTACTTCTCCATGATTTTAAAAGACTTTATTGTTTCACACTGATGTATAATTCATGCAGAACTAAGGTTTGTATATTATGTAAGGTAAGGGTGAAATTTTCCCATTTGAATGTCCAGTTGAACTGGGCAGTGTTATCTTCCTCTTGATAATGCCCCATCTGCTATAAAGTGATTCTGCATGTGAGTCTATGTGAAACACCATATATATTTTGGTCTTTCTTCCTGGCTTGTAGCTCTATCCTCAAGGCAGGATACAGAAGCTCCAATAATTTTCTGCTTCTGTCAGACATAGCCATAAAAAATTATCTGACAGATCAGAGGACCTTGTTTCCTAGAGGACCCTGATCTATGCCTGGGAGAAACATTGCATATGGCACCCAAAAGAACCTGATCTGACATTCCTTGCTGGGTTTCTCCACCTAGTTCATTACCATCAAAGCCTATCCTTTATGTCCAATCACATTTCTATGTAAATATACATTGGCCAAATTATTTCTTCACAAGAAAGTCTACATAAAAATAAAATTAAAAGACAGGGATCCTAGCCACTGAACATAAGATGATTTCTAGAGGGTGTTGTGACCTTTGAACTTCTTTATTCATATTCTTAACCGGTAAATAGGTGACTATGAGTTTTGTGAGCTGTTTTAGCAAATTAACGGAAACGAACATGGGTGTTGTAGGAAACCCAAATTATGGTTAGTATATTGGGGGCAAATGCAAATTAACTCTGGCTTTGTGACGGAAAAGAGACTGGCAGCCATCTTGGGACACGATGAGGGTGGCGTTGGGGACTCAGTCTGTGACCTCTGCTATCTCTACGAAGCCTGTTAGAATAGAACCGAATTGTGGCATTCAGGCAAGAACTGTCACACTTGGCCTCTTCTCTTAAAAATGTATTTACTTATTTTATGTGTAAGGGTATCTTTTCCGTCTATGTTTCATGTGCACGTCTGGTGTGCAGGAAGGCCAGAAGAGGGTGTATACCCTGGGATTAGTGTTACACACAGTGTGAGCCACCAGGTGGGTACAATAAACCAGGTCCCCTGGAAGAGCAAGCACTGCTCTTAACCACTGAGCTACCTCTCCAGCCTGCTGATTTTCTTTTTGGTTTAACGTGAACCCTCAAGCTTACAAGGCAAGCACTCTTCTTACCGAGCCATCTCTCAGCACCCCACCTCTTTATTCCTTACCAAAAAGTATCTCGCTACATTGATCAGACTGGCCTTGAACTTGTGGGCGTCAGGAGATCCCTTTGACCTGGTCTTTCTTCTGGCAAACACCACTCTGCTCGGCTCACAAAATGACATACATTAGCCAGTAAGATGGGCTCAATGGGTGAAAGTGCTTGCTGCCAAGTGTACAACCTGAGTTAGATCTTGGTTAGGAGAGAAGTGACCCCCGAATAGTTCTCCGAGGCTTGAGAGGAGACTCAGTGAGAAGCGTGTATCACTTTCCAAAAGGACCTGAGTGAGGAGTCCAGCATCAGTGCTAGACTCTAGATCTGACTCTGTCTTTTTGCTTTCTCAGGCATTTGCTTTTGTACATACACACTTTAAAATAAAAATAAATCTTAATAAAAAAAGTTCTCAGGCGAAGCAGTAGTGGCACACACCTTTGATCCCAGCACTCAGAAGGCAGATGCAGGAGGATCTCTGTGAGTTCCAGGCAACTTGGTCTACATAGTGAGTCCCGGATAGCCAGGTCTATATAGAGAAACCTTTTCTCAAAAATCCCCAAAAAGCCAACAAACAAAAAGTTCTTCTCTAACCTCCACACAGGCATGGTGTCATGCTTGTGTGCTCACATACAGACACACAAAAGTAAATATATGCTTAAAAAATTAAAAAGATATAAATTAATATAAAATTACCAGAACTAGTAAGTCTATAGTTTTTAACTGGTTGTTGGACTGTCTCACACACTGGATCACTCTTCATTATCTAGCCTATTACATACAATGTAGCAATGTCACAGTACACTTCTAAAGTTTCCAGTTCCCTTTAAAAGCTTCCAACATCTTCCAACTAAAGCGAGACCAAGGGAAAAGTGAGCAAGTAAGAGGCTATGACATTAAAACAGGCAGGTGACGAGGACATCATAACTATAGGAGAGCAGTGGGGATGGAGAGGATGTGATGTTTGGTATTGCATCATGCATCGCTCAATGATGGGGATATGGTCTGAGAAATGTGTCCTCAAGTGATTATGGCATGGTGTGGGTATTGCTGTGTACTTACACAGACCTCAAGGTACAGGCCAACCACTCGATGCAGTCAACACACAGAGTGAGAGAAGCTGAGGCTGCTGCAGCTCAGAGGTAAAGTGCTTGCCTACCATGCAAGAGGCCCTGGGTTTAATCCCCAGCACCACAAAAGGAAAAAAAAAAAAAAAAAAAAAAAAAAAAAAAAAAAAAAAAAAAAAAAAAAAAAAAAAAAAAAAAAAAAAAAAAAAAAAGAGATGCAGTAAATACAAGATACATAAAACTGCTGCTGTACAACACAGTCATGTTTTATAATAAATTTTACTAAGCAGATGCACAATCTAAAGTCACTATTAAAGTATAGGACAGTAAATATATAACCCAGTGATATATCATCATCAAAATACAGACTAGACACAAGAAAACTGCCATACTTCTGAATGACTAGTGGGTTTATTTACATGAGTATCTCCACAAACAAGTGAGTAACGTGTTTCACTACATTACGATGGCTGTGTGGCCTCCAGATGATTAGGACTGTCAGTTTCCTCTAGTCTCAGAGGACTACTACTGAACAAAACGTAGGTAGGCAGTGCCTGCCTATTATAGTAGAACTGTCCTCTGGGCACAGCATGACAATTGCTGTCTTAAATCAGAGTGGCTGTGACCACCCATAGGAGACTTCCCAGGACACTGGGCCTATGAATGTTGTCTTAGAGCAAAGAGGAGAAGGGTCATTAGAAGCTCACTGGAGATTTCAGCCATCCCTTTCTTCTGTTTCATTCAGCTGCAGGGTAACAGGAAGTGGGAGGCTGAATGGCATGGGGACCACAGCAAAGCACCCATGCTGAGGTAAAGCTTTTACAGCATACCTGCCTCACGGTCACCCAGTTTCCTCTAAAGTAACCCCAATACAGGAGTTGGCTCACCAACCTGGACTTGTATGGAATCATTTCTTTGGTCTGCCAGTGCCCTATCTGGGAGGTAAGTGTTTCTTTGCACCTTCCCCAGAAAAGTATAAAATTAACATTACTGGAGACTTAAAAGTGATTGTTCTGATTTCAGTTAATATATGGCAATGATTATCAGAGTTCCCTAACTGCAAGAATGCTATATGTCTATCTTTGCCATAAAATTGCCATACAACATCTGGAAATGCAGCAAGGCATCATAAACTTCAAGATGCTCAAAGACTCCCCCAGCAGAGAAATGTATTAAAAATGGATCAAAGACCTTAATACAAGACCTGAAACTCTGATACTGGTAGAGGAAAATGTAAGCAAAACACTTGAGCATATAGGTATGGGTAGACAGTTTCTGAAAAAGACTTCAATAGCATAATTTCAGGAACTGACAATGGGAACACATGGGATAAAAGCTTCCAGACCAGCAAGAGAACTCAGCAGGTAAAGGCACTTGATGTCAAGCCTGACAACTGAGTTCCACAAGCTGTTCTCTGCCCTACACACACACACACACACACACACACACACACACACACACACACACACACAC